>CALSBW010027860.1:3316-48260 GCA_943590975.1 Lindbergichthys nudifrons | reverse complement strand
ATTTAGTTGTTTATTTCTATTTTTTTTAATCTTATTTTCTCGTCCCTATTGTGTGATTGTTCGCATCTCTGTCCCCCCCACGGCCCCTCGTCCTAATGTAAGCGCCATTGGGTTTCTTGAAAGACGCTTTATAAATGAAGTATAAAATATACTATAACATACCAAAAAAAGGATATATCCATTAAAAGCTGCCTAAGTTTCTAGATAATTAAAACACCAAAGGTCTTAAATTACAATTTACCTGCTTTGGGGATAATTGTTGGGTGAAAATAATATTGGCCACAGTAAATTCAGATTCATTAATATGGGGCACTGTCCCTCCATGAACCTTACTATTTAGACTTACGTTAGCATAGATTGAAAATGAAATCCATTCATCATCTGAATATGACAAGAGTTTGATATTCTGAAGACTTTTTTTATTTAAATCAACCAAGCAAAATCCAATTGTTGACATAAATCCTCGTTTATCAAGAGATGAGCCATTGCCACATCAACAGGGCATGTTTGTTTTTTTCTTTGAGGGAAATCGTTTTTTTGAAGCTGTTGTTGGCCTGTGGAAAAATGTAATCATAAGAAATGACTCAGATAGAGTCATGCAGATAGAGCCATAAGAAATGAATGCAACTGATTATGTAATGTTTAATGTTGTTTTTATAGGCAATCATTTAAGCTTTGTTAGTTCCAGGTTTAATATGTGCAATAAGTTCATTTCAATATGTTTTGCAATAAACATTGAACCAGTCAGGCCCTCGACTAGTTCCCATTTTTTTATTTTGGCCCACTGTGTATTTGAGTTTGACACCCCTGACGCAGACAGATATAGCAAACCCTAAGAGATATCTCTGAGGATACCTGGGAAGCTTAATGGGGAACAGAAAAGATAAACTGGAAAAAGATAAAGGGAGAAGCTAAGACTAAATACACAAGGGAGGAAGGAAGAAAAATGCACTAAAATGCGTAAAACACTGAGAAAGCGGAGCAATTAGACATTGGGCAAGGATGTGATAACAGATTGAATACATGGTGACATTATCATGATTTGTCATAGGTTTATTAACAGGAAAATAATGGACAAGAAGCTTGTGATGATTAGAAGAAGTGGGGAAAACACTTTGAATCTCTATTGAAGGTACAGAGATGTTTTTTTCCTCCATTTTATTGCCTTTCTCTGTCGACTGAAACCTGCTTGTATCTGTCAGAAATATCTATTACTTTTATGTGACATGACAATGTTTTTGATCTCGCAGAGCAATAAGCAGCTCTGAATGTGACAGTTATATTTTTGTATATGTCAAACTAATAAATAAGAGACATTTCAAAACAACCACATATGTGCATGCACTGACAAGTGTATCGAATAAATGTATGCTCAGGAGTATTAATAAATCAGGCTGTTGCTATAATCGTACATGTATGTGAGTTAATTATAACTGTATTATCCACATTTGTATTCATAGGCACGCACCAGGAACTCATTGGTAACTAATAAGAAATGTTGGCTCGTCTTACATGATGTTTTTCCTGAGCGGCTGTCTGAAAAGTTCAATTATTGCAAAAATATTCCACCATAATTATTATGTCATGACTTTGTTGACAGTATAATAAAGTCTACGTCTTTGTTTAAATACATTTCCTCAGTTGGTTTAAGGCATCCAAACATCAGGTGTTGGCTGCTGTTTCAGTTAGATGGCAGGATTACAATTTGGTCATTTTCTAACTGCCAACTTCATAAAAAAGCTAAACAAAATGGGGTGAAGCCTGCGAGCTAGTTCAGGCAATCAACTCGAGCACCATTGATACATTGTGTGTTTGTAGCCTTTATTTAACCAGGTGAAAATCCCATTGAGATCAACAATCTCTTTTTCAAGGGAGACCTGCAGCACGTTGGTTACACATAAAACAACAGAAAACAAAAAGGACATCATACAACATAATTACAGGGGTTACAATTACATTACAACCTATTCACAATGACAGATATCTAATAACATTTCATCCAGCCGCGCTTTAAGATGATGCAGGGGAACCAAAATGCTCAGTTTCAATTTTTTTTGCAGAGTGTTCCAAGCTAGAGGAGCAGCGCACATAAAAGCTTTAGTACCTAAAACAGTCCTAGCACTTGGCACATGTAATAAAAACACATCCTGGGATCTCAGGCAATAGCTACTTTCAACTCTCTGTGAGATCAGAGAGCATATATAAGTCGGTAGGTTACCCAGCATGGCTTTATAGATGAACATGTACCTATGACTGAGCCTCCGGACAGGAAGTGAAGGCAGACCTGCCTTGGCATACAGGGTACAGTGATGACCCCTGGCATACAGGGTACAGTGATGAGTGCTTTACAGTTAGTAACAAATCTCAGGGCACTGTGATAGGCAGCATCTAACTTGATCAGGTAATGGGCAGGTGCATTCATATATATCAAATCACCATAGTCCAGCTCAGTTAAAAAGGTCACAGAGACTAGCCTTTTCCTGGCCTCAAGTGAGAAACAGGACTTGTTTCTAAAAAAGAAACCTAGCTTCACCCTCAGCTTTCTAAACAGATTATTGACCTGAAGTTTAAAAGAGAGACAATTATCAAGCCAGATACCAAGGTATTTGTAACAGGCAACCACTTCAAGTACTTGTCCTTGCATAGTAACAATATCCAAAGCAGTCTCTGGAGTCTTTTTAGCTTTTGAAAAGAGCATTACCTTGGTTTTATCAACATTTAAAAGAAGCTTAAGCTCAGAGAGCTGAGTCTGAACAATGTTAAAAACAGCCTGTAATTTAACGCCAGCCTCCTTAATGGAGGGACCTGCACAGTACATAACGGTATCGTCCGCATAAAAATGTAAAGTAGCTTCATCCACATTTTCACCTAAACTATTGATGTAGATGGAGAATAAAAGTGGACCTAAAACAGAACCTTGAGGAACACCATTAGCAATGTTTAACCACTCAGAAGACAGCCCATCAAAATGAACACATTGGGACCTTTCAGAGAGGTAGTTCACAAACCACCCACTGCATGGCTGGATATGCCAATACTGAGTAGCCTCTGCTTTAAGATGCGATGATCGACGGTATCAAACGCTTTGGAAAGGTCAATAGAGCTGCACAACTCTGCTTATTATCTAAAATACTCGCCACATCATTCACCACTTTCATTGTGGCAGTGATGGTGCTATGTTGCTTTCTGAAGCCTGACTGATGTTTAGACAGGATATCATTTTTACATAAAAACTCCTTTACCTGTTCACTCACTAGGCGTTCAAGAACCTTAGCCAGAACTGACAATTTAGAGATTGGCCTATAATTATTTAAAATAGTTGCTTCCCCTCCTTTTAGCAAAGGCAAGACATACGCTGACTTCCATACTTTTGGAATTGTGTTTGTGCTGAGGGAGAGGTTAAAAAGAGTAGTGAGAGGTGGAGCATTACAATCTGCAGCTATCTTTAAAAAGAAAGGTTCTAGGTTGTCCGGGCCGGCCGGTTTCTTAGGATCTAACTTGGTTAATGCTTCATGAACAACATCAACAGTAAAAGGAGTAAAACTGAAAGGGTTTTCCAGACCACATTGTTCAGAGTCACAGACTGTGGTGTTCACAGAAGCAGAGTTAGTGACAGAATCAAACAGAGAGCCACAGGACACAAAATGCTTATTAAAGCAATTTAACATGGTGGCCCTGTCCGATATAGAGCCAGATGCTGTGGTAAGGCACGGAGGTAGCTCATTACGGATATCACTGGTGGATATCGATTTTATGGCTTTCCAAAATGTCCTTGGATTATTTAGGTTTTCTGTGGTAACTGACAGATAGTACTTCGACTTATCACTTTTGACATGTGAAGTGAAGCTATTTATTAGCTGCCTAAAACGCAGCCATTCTACCTCTGAGCCTGATTTCCTAGCCTTTGCCCAGGCCTTGTTTCTCAATTTTCACATTAACACATGACGCACCTCGTCCCTCTTACAACCAACCAAACACATTCTCCTAAACATGCCGCTCTATTTAAGCTGCCAGGTCTTCCTGCCTCTGCCTCGCTATGCTGCTGCTGCCACTGCTGTGTTCACTTGCTATTGCTGCGTTCATGTTCATGTTCCTGCTGCTGTGTTTCATGCTACTGCTGCTCGCCTGACCCACCACCACCCCAGCTTCCACCCCAGCTTCCACCTGTAGGCTCGGGGATAGTTATCTAATCATCACTCAACGTTCTTTGTAAATCTGTGGAGTGATGAGGCCCGAGCCTAGACGCCAAACTCAAACTATATGCTGCTTCTAATAAACATATTAAGAAACACGTGAGTTGTCTGACTGAAATGGCTAAAAGTGCCGATGAGATTGATGCAGCTGTACAAGTTGATGTAAAACCACAAACAATACATCTTGAATTGACATTTCTTTTGATGAATGTGAATAAATGCTAACTGTTCCACTCTAATGGCTACCACAATATTTACAGTATATTATGAATGCATCTAAATGCATTAAACTGTTTCTATAGCAGGTAGAGTAGGATAGTAACTTTAGTACTGATAGTTACTAACTGTAACTTAATGTTTCAAATATTTAACAATGAATTAATAACCAAGTTAAAAATGCATCTGTACCAAAAATGAGTATTGTAAAAGTCATGTTAACTTCTTGCAAATTTGTACAGTTTTCTATGAGTTATTTCAACTTTTTATTTAGTACAGTGAGAACAATGGTACACCTACAAGATCTTATAGAAAGCAACTCTTTCTGCTTTGTAATCTTCCAGTGTTGTGAATAATATAGCAATGATATGTTACACGCAGTGCTATACATCTCTGCATGTTTATGCAAATTACATCCAAACCAGCTAAAAGTCTTTTTGTCATTGACAACATTGACACCACATAAAGGACGAGAGAATGGATCAAATGTACATAATAGAAAAAGATATGTGAAAAAAACAAAGAGATAGTGTTCTTCCTCTTGTCATCAGCGTAAAATTAGATCAGTGGATGTTTTGTAGTGGGTTTGCCTTATTTTCCCTTCCTTCCTGTCATATTCTTAAATGCTTTATTGTCCTTCCTGTCTTTCAACCTACATGACAATCATGCAGTTATGAAACAGGAGAAGAAAATCTAGTCATGGCACCAGAGTGCTATTTATACCATCAAGCATGCCAAAGAAAGCAGGGAACATGGGTTCATATATTTGAGCAAATATTTCCATGAAGAAGATGCACCCAAGGAGACTGCTGTTCTTGTCACTATGTACATAAGTTACGTAACCAACTCAACATGATGACGTTACATACCTATTTATGAGCATAACCTTAGTTACATCATTTATCAAACGCTAACCCGAACATTTAACTTTTCCGAAACCTTACTATTGCAGCCTCTAAACTGAAAGGGTAGCTGCCAATAGACGCCATAACGTCAGTCATATCAACGTGCCGTCCTTTAGTTGGTTAGTTTGTATGTTTGTAATTGTTTTGATGATCCCTGATGGTTCTGAAGGCACAAGGGTTTTTTAAATGGCGATTCAAGTTTGACTGTAGCGCCATAAAGACAATTAAAACCCCAAAGTAACCCAAATCCTGCGGCGGTTGAGGACTCTTATATCGCTTTGTCTGTCACAGTCCTCTCATTTCAGCACATCAGCCTTCAATAAGAATGCCTGAGCTGCAAAGTCAGAAGAAACGTTCAACTTTAAGACCAAAAACTTGCACTAGGTTCTGCCAAGTTGTATACAATACATTTATTAAAAAATGATAAAAGTGTTCAAGAACTTGCTACAAACTGGTCTAACAATGATTTTGCAGCTTTGATGCGTAGACCTTACCACATTTCCTAAATTATCCACATGTTTGAGACTGTAACCATTTCATAACTTGCACCACTACCTGGTAGTACCCAACAGTCATAGGTCGTTTTTGGATTAATTGGCAAACAACATATTCTGGAGGAGGTGTTTATGATTCCAGTTTAAGATAGATTTTTAAGAAAGCATGAGGACTCCATTATATCTCAATAATTGTCCTCCTGCTTTCTGTCAGTTGCCAAACAATGTGTGCCAAAATGAGCCAAGAAAAAGAGGCTGAAAACTATAGAGAAGGCCTGGTAAATACAACAGAGTGTAAGAAATCATGGATGGGTTCCAACACCCTGATTTTCTGAATCCCTCTTGAGGAGGATGGGTTTACTTCCCACTATTTTATCAGTGATTTGGAGCTAGAAAGGGACAATTGGCAAATTAGACAAAACAAAGCTTAAGACACACATGCATTGGCTTCTGCACTGGCAATTTGATCTGCTGCTTGTTGAATTCAGGGAATATACTCAAACTTGTATCTGTCCCTGTCGAAATAGATATTACTTTCTCTTTTTAATATTGTATATGTCTCTGTTATCTGACAGCATTCCATCAAGTTCTGTTCAAGATATTGCCTCAAAGAAGAATAACATTCTAAACTACTTTACAAACTTGTCGTAAGTACTTGATGTCATTTCACAGCGAGTCAAGTTTTATCTGATAGTTGTTATTATGAGGTAGAGGAAAGATTAAGTGACATTCTCAGGAATTCATTGGGACTCTAAATCCATTGTGGCATCTGTTCAAGACACTGTGGTGACCTACGTGGAATAATTTAGATAGATAATAATATCTGACTGTCATAACTTGTCTTGTCATCAGTCATTGCTCAGTTTTATTGAGTACAAAATACTAATTTGGAAGTTCTGACAGGCAGGATATCTAACAATAATGCAAGGAATTTCTCATGTGTGTCTGTTTGTGTCCATCCCATATCTCTTGTGAGAAATGTTCATCCGATCTACTCCACACTTGGCGGTGTATTGCTAATGACCCAAAGACGTGCAATGTTGAATAGGGTGCAAGAAAATGCGACTGGTTCAAAATAATAAACTAGCTGAAAACAAGCTTTTCATGCAGTTCTTTGTGCAGCAAAAGGGGCGGGGCCTAAGAGCTCCTTCATTAGCCGTGGAATATGACTGCTTACAATGTTGGTAACAATTTCTATAAGTTACAACCAAAGTATTTTACCACTCGTTGAACTCAACGAGCAATAAGCGCTTCTCGAGAATGCTCTAAGCAGCAATACCAGGACACATGCAATCTGTCTGTCCCAATAATAAATTAGTTGATAACAAGCATTTAGTTCAGGTCTTCGTGTAGCAAAATGGGGCGGGGCTTCAGGGCTCCTTTACAAGCCATGGTGGATGACTGTTT
Source organism: Lindbergichthys nudifrons (assembly GCA_943590975.1). Classification (NCBI taxonomy): domain Eukaryota; kingdom Metazoa; phylum Chordata; class Actinopteri; order Perciformes; family Nototheniidae; genus Lindbergichthys; species Lindbergichthys nudifrons. The sequence continues at coordinate 41,045 of CALSBW010027860.1, read as the reverse complement.
TCAATGTTGGTAAGAATTATTTTATGTTACAACCAATGTCTTTTTCCATTCCCTGAAGTCAATGAGCTATGAGGGGTTCTCGAGAACGCTCTAAGCGGCAATACCAAGACTAAAGAAATCGGTCCGTCACAAATGGCGATACGTTCTAAAAAGGGCACGCCTGCTGGCAACACTGGAAACAGGAGGCTCATGCTCAATCCATTTACATTGGAAGTCGGAGGTCGGAACTGGGAGTGACGGCAAATCCAAGTTGACTGCGTTCAAGTACCACTAGTCGGAAAAATATAGACGTCCGCAAAAAAGTTGTTCCCCTTGTATACAGCTTTAGCAATCAACTCGGGTTAGCCTTTTTTTTCAAACTGGTTGACATCTTCGCTATGGTTTTTTATTTTGTGTATACAAACATTGTAGCAACATATCCACATATATAAGATGAGCTGTACCATGTGTACAGTTGATTTAATGTGACACAAATGATACAGAAGAGCTGAAAAGTTAAATTATCAAAGTGTACTCTTAATGTTCATATGCAGAGACTCCATTTTGAATTATAGTCTCGGTTGACCTTGGGTATGGCGAGGTATATCTGAGTTTCCAAGTAGGAAGTCCTCACCTATTTACAAGTCCTGCTAATATATGGCAATGACCCTTCATGATTGGATATCTATTCCTAAGAAACACGATCTTTGGAAAGCCACAAATGGAACGGGCAATGCACTATTTGGATTGAAATGACAAACTGGGTATTCTGGATCACAAAAGGCAAATGTGTTTTTACTAGCGCTTTTTTTCTCTACTATGGCGTATGGCTTCAGTATACTAACTCAAAAGCCAATGTTCTCATAGAATATTCTCTAACATCCACCCACGCTGTCATGCGCCTGCAAAAATGGGGACAGGGATCACTAATGAATGTCTTGAAAGATTGAGAGAAAGAAAGGGGGACACACTGATGGATTGTAACAGATTCAATAGCTCTCACATACCTTTGCCATTCAGTATGTGACCTCTCACTATAGCTGTGATGTCTATACAGCATCTCCTTTATCTTTCTTTAACCTTCTGCCCTCCTTTCTCTATAATGCCCTTCCTCATTGTATACTTTTCTCTTCATCGATTTTACAGTTGTTCATTTGCTGTAAAAACCTTGCTAACTTATGAACCCTTTATGAATGCACCCACAGAACGACCACAACAGGAGGTTGATTTAATTGTATTCCATGAGAAGCACTTTTTGAATTGGCTAGGTACATACCACTGCAAAATACTGACCCTTTTCATTGTAGACCCTTGCGTACCATTACAGCAAACCGCCACTTTAAGTACTAATAAATGTAGGCATGTATGTGGCAATTGTTTTATGCATCAGGATAGTTAACTGTGTTTTTTTTTATGGCCAACAAGCCCCTAGAGGAGGTGAAATGCTGCTGCTATCCTGCTGCCTGTGGTGTGGTGTAGAGCTTAGTTAGCTGGACAGCTTGTGGGTGGTGTAAAAGCCACTTTGGCACATAATTGTGTCTGGAAAAATATTTATGTTAGCAAGACTGTTTTTTCAATTTGATCTTAATTAATTGTTTTGCATAGTTATGTAATGTGTGTGGATTATGCTAAAGGTATGTTTGTTATTGTATACAACAGCAATTAAAAGGTGAGTCTTTAAGTGTGGATCGATATACGTTTCTGATAATGTATACATGTAAACGTGTCAGTATCGGTGTCTATGTTATTTACTTAGTTTAGTTTTTTTACCAATTTGGTTTGATTGTAGTATATGCACATATAACAAAATCTGAGTTATTTAATATCTGTGATTAGATATAGAGACTTGTAATGGATGACTGTGTTTTTTCTTGCAACTACAGTAAAACACTCGAAACCATAAGCTCTGGCTTCAAGTCTTATTGTAGAGATATCCAGAAATTATACCATTATTGGCTTCAGGGGTCACAACAACATTCAAAATGCATTATTGATATGGATGCTGTAAATAACAACATTTTTCCAAGAAAAATTCACACATTGAGGCAGCAATCTCTAGATCATTTCAAACAAATTGACGAAATGTACTATTAGAGGAGGAGGTTGTAAAATGTAACAATTGAAAAATGTAAAGCAAAGGTAGAAAACAAGTAGAACAGTTTAACAAGCTAACCCCCCTCCTAACTGAACTGCTGAATCTGTGTGGAAATACAGTAGATGCAAGTTTTCCTATTAAACATAATATGCAGGTCAGCTTTTTCAAGGTGCATTAATATTTGAGAGCTCGGCCTTCAGTGATGGGCCCTTGTGTACTGAGTCTCTATTACTAAGAAAATACCTTGGGTTGGTGTTTGTATACACTAAATGATTCAACTAAATATAAATTACATTTCTCATTCCATGCCATAGCAGCATGTGTGTTAAACTCCATTACAATTCCTCACACATTGAATGTATGCAAGCTATGTGCATATCAAGCTGCTCTTGACAACTTTGAAAGAGTTTCAATGCTTTTAACTGTCAGTTTTGTCAGTTATTCCCAGGGATGCAAACTCATCAGGTATGAAAAAGGTGACAAGGATCCGAGCCCCCCGACCCCACGGAATATCGGCTTTAAAATGAGGAATAACAGAGGATTTTAGCAGTCAGAACAACTAAAGCAGCAGTGGTTATAATAACAGAAACGCCAAAGAGTCACATCTAATAGAAATATATAAAAGCATTTATTTTAATTGTGTAGCAATCAGTTTATAATTTTGGCAGCACTGTTGAGCATTTTGAAAATGTATTTTCATGCCTCTGTGCAAGGCTTAGTCTTTCTATCTTTATAGCCACTGGTGTAAAGTAACTAAGTTCATAAACTCAAGTACTACAGTATACTTAGGTAAAATATTGAGATACTTGTACTTTACTTATGTATTTCAATGTTTTGTTACTTTGTACTTTTACTCCTCTACAATTCAGAGGTAAATGGTGTACTTTTACTCCACTACAGTTCAGAGGTACATTGTGTACTTTTCCTCCACTACATGTATTTAATCCCTTTAGTCACTTCACAGATGTGGATGAATGATGTGAAATATGATCAAGTGTTAAATCAGACTTTAGTTCCACCTGGAGTAAATCCACAAGCTACCCTGCAGTATACAAAGTCATTCAAACTAGCTGCACCTTTACCAGCTTTGAGAACACTTTCATGATCAATCATTATAAAACATATCAGATATATTATTCTGAAATGGACCAATCTGCACAATGACTACTTTCACTGTCGCTACTTTAACTATATTTTGATAATAATACTTTTGTACTTTTACTTGAGGAACATTTTGAATGCAGTACTTTTACTGTAACAGAGTATTCCTACACTCAGGTACTGCTACTTCAACTCAAGTACAAGATCTGAGTAATTCTACTTTTACTCAAAAACAAGATCTGAGTACTTCTGCTTTTAATCAAGAACAAGATCTGAGTACTTCTACTTTTACTCAAGTACAAGGTCTATACTTATACCACCTCTGTTTATAGCCTATGAACTAAAAACTATTAGAAAACGAAGACTAAAGCTAACGTTAGCAGATAATGAAAATGTATGCTAGTTAGCTAGCTCAACAATTCCTTAAAGGGGACCTATCATGCAAAATGCACTTTAGTACGTCTTTTATACATGAATATGTGTCCCCGGTGTTCCAGGGAACTCACCAAGTGTCAGAAAACACAACCCTCTCTATTTTCCTCCATACCCAAATCTCTAAAAAATGGTTCTGCAACGGATCTGATAAAAACTGATCCAGATTTGAACACTGTCCTGACGTCAGGACGGTGGCGCTACGGCTATTGGGCCAACTCTCCACCTATCAGGGGAATGTGGGGTTGGGCCACGGCCGGCCATTGCCAGGCCTGTAAGTGGCGTTGTAGTCTGCCACAAAAGCAGCGAAGAAGACTTCCCGCGCATGGTTGCCATGGTTACCCTTCTGTTTATTCTCCGCTGTGGCTTTTTTTCTCCCTCCCCGAGGCAAGCGTTTGCTCCCGCTGCTTTAATTCAATGCAATCCCTCCCCGTCGAGGCAAGCACTGTAATTCTCTCCGGTTAGTCCACCAGCAGATGACAAACACCCACCTCTCCGCCTCTTCCAAGGAACAAGGGGACCGTGCGGCAGAGTTTCAGTTTCAGTTGTTGTTTCGCCGGTCAAGATGTCCGTTAAAGTTTAAATCTTCCGGACAAAATTAGAAAAGTGCCGGTCAAAGGTCTTCTTTGTTATTTATTGAGCTTTAAAACAAATGAATAACGATTCTATATAATAATATAATAAAACACGGAGGACGGAGATCTTTTTTTCTCCCCCTCTTCTGACTTGATCAGAGCGTCTCCCCTCTCCTGCAGGGGGGCGTGGTCAGCTGCAGCTCACAGAATCAGCCCCCTGCAAAAACAGGGCTGGAGAACAGCAAATAGAGCGAAATGAGGCATGGCTAAAATGCATGATCTGTTTGGTATTTTGAAAACAGAAACGTATAAATATACCTTGTATAGGTATGGCCCTACAATATATCATTTAAATATAGCATGATAGGTCCACTTTAAATAATATTGCGACAGAAAAACAGCTCACGCTTCATTCTAATATATTAAAACATAACACTATGCGCGTCATGATGGCACATAACAGCTCACGGCCGCAGATGACTTCCCCCCCATATCCCAACAATATTTTTATTGCAGATCTACACGAATCACACAAACGACCTATTTTGGTTTAAAAACGGCAGATTTCGCCGAAGGGTGACAAGTTTGCATCCCTGTATTCCCATAAGAAGAGAGTTCAGCATTTTAATGGTGTGATGGGGTCATTGGGAATCTTATTGCGGAGGCCAATAATACACGTATGAATGCTTGGTTAGATGCTCTATGAAAATTGACATTCCTGAACCATTAATATGGAATCCAGTCACACTTCCTTTTCCTTTTTTCCTTGCCCCTTTTCTTCCCATTCCTTGATGAGAATTTGCAATGAGATGATTTATTTGAATATTTATTTATTACCCTTCTTAAGAAGAAATGTAAGCTTCTGAATTATTAGAAACTAAGAAACAAACTGCTTTATTAGCTTGAGGAATGACCAGAAAACAGCTATATAATATATAAAACAGCCGCAAACCGTACCTACATTTTGGCCTTTGTCTTTTCTCAGGAACTGACATCTTAAGACAAATGTGGTCTCATTATAACCAGTGCATGTGGAGTAATCCATAACGGAAATGTTATGATCCACTAAGGTACGAGAGTAATAAACCCCCATGTATTTCCAGGGGAGACACACACTGCCTGTTGTAAAGCCTCAGCCGTTATGTTTCTCCGTTATAACGTGATAACATTTTAGTGTTCTAAAAGCAAAGGCTTTGTTTTTATTTGAACCAGATAAAAAACACCTGTCTTGGAGCGTGCAATGTTACTATCAGCCTGTCATTCATTATTTCAGGGAGACGTAGGGAGGGAGGGGGAGCGGCGCTGCTCAGTGTGAGAAGGAGAATGCTGTCACTCTGTCTTTACAAGCTCCAAAAATGTATCTATCGTCTGAATATAGTGATCAACGTTCTATATTCAGAAAGATTTTGTTTAAAATCAACCAAAACCCCAAAATGACCAAAAAACTAGCTTTTGACATAAATCCATGATTATCTGAGAATGCGACGGTGTGATATTTGACCGACTTTGATAGAAAAGCAAGACGTTTCAATGCACAAATATCTCATTACATTTGCATATATGCAGGCAGAAAGGGGTAACTTATTTAAAAAAGATTCCCCTTTCTGCCTGATTTGTTCTCTATGTCTAAAGATTGACCATAAGGGAGAACAAAAAAGCAGCTAGAAGGTAATTATGAGCACAGTGTGACAGATCCAGGCTGAGGGGCTTGACTTCCAGTATTCTTCCAATAATTCTCTCCATCACATGACAACATGACCCCAGGTTCAAACTTTGCTGTAAGGAATAAAGAAATCCTTCTGGGACCAATTGGCTTAACAGAAAGACAGCGGAGTACATCCTCTTAGCCACCAAACACCTGCAAGGAATGCTTCAGACATTTACAGGAGCGTGAATAACTGGCATCAGCTCCCCACAGCCTTCCTCAACACAGAATCACCTTTGTCTGCCAATGGGGGAACGTGATTTACAAGGATATAAATCGAAGATATACTTCTAGTATGGTATGAACTATGCACTAGCAAAGCAGAAGCTCTACACTCAAACACTGAGCTTATCTTTACGAAAAGCATTGTTTCTTTGTATTGTAAGTATTTATCATTTAGGCCTATCCAATTTGAATGCCCGGAAAAATAATGTATAGACACAGGCAATGCCTCTAGCCATATAGTCTATTATCAGAACAGAAATGGACTTCCTCTGTCCATAGAACGTGTATTTTGCTACACAAGACCTAAAGCATTACATTTGAAGCTCTTTAATGTAATATTCTTATATGAATAATTGATCAAATGCATATATGAAAGAGTGATGTGCCCAAATAAAATGATCAACCGATTCTGTAGCTGTTGAAGAAGAAAAAGAGACGGTGAAAGGAAATGCAAAGCTAAAGCTATAAACATCTGGAAGCTATTTTGAGGCATAAATCCCATTAGTGGAGGATTTATCACCACCAATACAACTGATTTGCTTCGGTTACTTCCTGAATGAGATATGCTCTTTGTCAGTGTTATCTAAATCTCCGCCCAAAGCCATTCATTTAGACATCTGTCTGTTTATGTGTTATTAATGGGGCCAAATCTGCTACTACACAGAAGATTAAATGTAACACCATTGAGAATGATGTACAGGGAGCAAGACATTAAGGATGGTTACCATTACTAGTTGATCAGGCAGAGCTTCTACAGCATGGGTTGGCAACAGGCGGCCCACGGGCCATTGTTGGCCCGCCAGCAATAATATTTGGCCCGGAAAATGTTTTTTCTGACATTTATGAGATAAAATCCCTAATGTCCGAGTGCAAGTGAATGCAGCAGCCTTGAAACCCCTCCCCTGGCCCTGGCGCGAGCATGGAAATGTGATTGTCATTTGAACGGGACGGCGCAAAACGAGAAGCATTCTGTCTTCAATGACCGAGAAGAGACTGTCAGCATTGATTCCAAACACAATAAAGCTTTGGATCTTAATAAGTTTGTGAGCAGGGGCGGACTGGCCATCTGTAGAATCTGGAGAATCACAGAACAGCCGGTCGTCAAGGGCCTCAGGTTCCCCCCCCGTTGACACTTCACCAGCGACATTTAAATACTTTTGCTTGGGTAAGAGTATCTTCTGACATTTTATACACTAAATTATTTATTGAATATTAATGAACTTTAACGACAGATCAATCAATTACAGATATGTGCAGTTCATAAACGTATCTAAATGGGGAATTAGAATGAGTTGTATCAATATTGAGTCACCATCGCTACAAGACGATACCACTCTAAATACACCACAAATACATATTCCGCTCCAGTAATGTTGTGGCATTCAGATATGAAAGTAACTGGCGAGTTTCAGCGCACTCCTTGAAGGACAACCTGGCAAGTAGCCCAGAACAAAACCAAGGCACATAGCCAGATGTATAAGAGTGATGCTGTTGACAAGAAGCCACACTGAACAGAGCAAGAAGCAGAGCAGAGACCAGCAGCCCGTGAACTGAATTAGACAGTAAGCTGAATGTACTGACACATAGCTGATTGAATCTGTCAGGTCTCTGAATTCAACAGGCTGGGTTAGCTGTCATCTGACTGTCCATTGTACTTTGCCCCCCAAAAGAGACACTAACACCTTTCAAAGGCCACTTTATCATCACTGCCAGGTCACTTAAAAGTGACTCATCTGTTTCCTGGTGAAGCTTGTTGGGCAATCACTTCAATGCAATGGGATTACGTAATAAGGATACAGATTGCTCTTGCTTTTTGAAATTTGGGGATTACTCGCAGTATTACATTACATTTTAAAATTAAGAATGATACATTACAAAGCACATGCTTACACACTAAAACACTTATTGAGTCTTAGAGTGAAACGCAGCTCTTCTTCCAGCTGTGGAATACTGGAATGGAGATATGTGAGTAAATAAACGTAGTTATATCTCACACAGGCTCCGCCCTCTACTGGACTCTATGGGTACTAGTGCTGTTCCAAACCAACGAGTGTGGAGCGGTGTGGAGGGGGAGTGGGCTATCAAGCCCTCAAACAGCGAGTCTGCAGCGGTGCTGACTTGAGACCGGTCTCTACCTGACCGGAGTCACGCTGTGTGTGTCCGTCAGGAAACACGCTGTGAACAAGTAGTTCCAGCAAACATCCACTGATAAACTGCGATGTTAACAACCTCATGATAACCTGATATGTTTTTAACTGAGGATCATACCTGTGTTTAGTCTAGAAAAAGGTAAATGTGTGCATTTTATTATAAAGTTGTGTATATTTACAGACTGTTGCGAAAACTAAGAAGCTTATAAGCATCAGGTTTAAAACTAAAAGAGCTTTACAAAAAAGTAACACAATGAAAGATGTTTGGAGTTTTATTTGAGTTATTAATTCACATTTTTTGTCTAAGAGATGCTGATTTGAAACCGTTGTTACATACAGTTATGGCATTTCCTGTTTCTGCCGGAGAGAGGGGAGGCCGTCCCAAAGCTTGCCGCTGTATTTTACTCCCTCCATCTGACAGGAGGGAGCCTCGTTGAGCTGCGAGTGTGGCTACAGACGGAGTTCACTCCGTCATGGAGGGGTAAGGTCGAGGGAGTGGTTTGGGATTGGGCCTTACTGAGATATTTATAACCGTAGCCGGCCCCCGGGGCGGGCCTACCTGAATGCGTGCACAAGCCCACCGTATATATAAGGCGGCCACGCCTCCCGTTTCCACAGGGCGTTTAGGCATCAGGGCTCCACCCACTGTACCCATAGAGTCCAGTAGAGGGCGGAGCCTGTGTGAGATATAACGGTGGGTTACGTATTGTAACCCTAGTTATAAAAGCACAGGCGGAGCCCTCTACTCGGGGCCCTGTCTGTCCTATGCTCCTCGCTGAAGAGAAGGGGAGGCCGCCTTATATATATACGGTGGGCTTGTGCACGCATTCAGGTAGGCCCGCCCCAGGGGCCGGCTACGGTTATAAATATCTCAGTAAGTGAATGCTCGCATAGTATGGTTGAGAGGTAGTACCCATATAGTCCAGTAGAGGGCTCCATCTGTGCTTATATAACTAGGGTTACAATACGTAACCCACCGTTACTTTCCACCACTGCCGGTTGTGATAACATGTCGTTTGCCTCTGTTCTTTGTTCCCATTTGGTGCATTGTAATGTTTATTACATTGTTTTTTGCTTTTCTGTATGACTTGTGTTTCTCTGTACTCATGATCAGATCCCTGTAGCACATCTTGGTGCAGGCATCTGTCCTTTCAGATGCAATTGATTGATTTTGTTCATTGAACGTTTTACTCTTTATCAATTAAGAAAACTGTGAAACATTCATTAGGTTAATTATCTTGCCCAAGGACTCTTCAACATAGCAGGTCTAACCACAGACTATCCAGTCGCTGATATACCACTCTCTATCCTGAGACACAGCTGTTGTCAAAGTGTAAAAAACGAGTTTATTTATGAGAATCTGTTTATTGTAGAGATGTCCCGATCCGATCACGTGATCGGGGATCGGAGCCGATCACGTGATTTTCAAAAGATCGGAATCGGGAGAAAAAAATCGGGGATCGGGAATTTTTTTTTTTTTTTTTTTTTTTTTAATAAAATATTTTTATTTTTATTTAATGTTACAAAACAAAAATGACCATGTTCACGTCTTCAAGTCATCCTGAGGCCTTAGTTTTGGTTTAAAATTACACAACATCATGTATGTGTTGCTTCTTTTGGGCTTGTTTTCATAGACCTGGTTGCTTATTTCTCTCAAATCTGGCAACAGAGTGGGCAGGGCGCAGTGGCTAATAGTAGCAGTAAGCTAACGAGAGGCTACGTTCAGCTGGTGCCTCGGGAGTCGGGACAGAGAAAATGTCAGGAGTTTGGAAGTATTATAAAATTGAAAGCTAAGGCAGTGTAACAGACAGATGCAATGTTTGCAAGGCGGAGGTTCCGCGTGGTGGAAAGAACAGAGCTACGTTCAACACGACCAATCTAATACGCCACCTGAGAAACAAACACCAACAACAACACGACGAGTACACAGCGGCCACTCAGGTAACGGCACTGAAACAACCGACACTTTCAGAGAATTTTAAAAGGAAAGAGAAACTGCCCCAGAACAGTGAAAAGGCCAAAAAAAGAACAGCCAAGATAGCTGAATTCATCGCGTTGGATGACCAGCCGTTATCTGTGGTGGAGAACGTGAGGTTTAAGGGACAACTTGAATGCTTTTTTCCTTTTTTTTCTCTTAATGCATTGCATAAAGATCGGATCGGGAAAAATCGGTATCGGCAGATTGTCAAAATCAAATGATCGGAATCGGATCGGGAGCAAAAAAAGGTGATCGGGACATCCCTAACATTTACTTTGTAAGTAATTATGGGACGTATTTCTTCTTTCATAGCAATTTTCCTTCATACTTTCTTGCCGTGAAATAGGTCTTAATTTCTATTCAAAGTGGTCTTAAAAAGGTCTTAAAAAGTCTTACATTTGAGTAGGTGAAACCTGCAGGAACCCTGTATTTAAAATCAAACAAAACACCCGAACCCCGAAAAACTATTTTTTTACGCAAATCCACGTTTATTTTGAAATGAGCCGTTGCAACTTCCGACTAATTTCGATAGAGCGGGTCACATTTATGTCAAGTCAGGTTTTCATGTTATTTCACGTCCTGTCTTGTCTGTCTATTTATGTCATTCATCTCTAGTCAAGTCCCCGTGTTTCATGTCATGTCTCGTTTTTCCATTTACTGTTTTCTTTTGTACTTACCTCTTTAATTTCAGGCTCTGTTACTTCCTCCCTTTGTGTGTTTTCCCGCCATCGTCAGCGTCTGCCTGACTGTGCTGAGGAGGTTGTTTCCACCTGTTCCCACTTCCCTCATGTTTAAATAGTCCTTGTCTCCCTTGTCTTGTGCCAGTTCGTCTTGTTTCAGTGTGCTTCACATGTCTAGAGACCCAGCGCGTTTCCAAAGAGAAGAGCTTTATTTTTGTCCTCGCAAGAGTGATCATTTGTCTGAACTTTGTTTATTTTTCTCATTAAAAAGTGAGTCGTTGCATTTGAGTCCAGTATTTTTGTACCTCGTTCTTAACAGGGGAAGCAGCGCTGATCAGATTGAGAGGTAATGGAATGAGTTACAAGCTTCCAAAAATGAATTTATCGTCCTAATATGGCAAAAACAATTAGATATTGTGAGAGCCAAGACTTTGTTTGTTTAAAATCAACCAAAACTCCAAAATGTGACACAAATCCATGTTTATTTCTGAATGTGCTGTCGCGACATTTGCCCGAAGCTAAGTCAAGTATGAGTTCGTTGAAGATTTTTCCATCTGCGTTGGTGTTTACAATTCAATGACATTTAAGGAACGTTAAAACTTAGATATTCTGTAAATTGTTACTTAGGAGCACTTTTTGAGCTATTGGAAATAAAGAAAAAAAAGGTAACACTATTTGAAAACGTCCAGTTACTGAATTCAAGTGAGGGACTATCGTTAAGTAAATTCTTAAACTTCAATTTTCAAGGGAGGTTAATGAACCTTAAAGTTCCAAATGTCTGTTGTTTTAAACCCAATTATATACCCACCTCGTAATGATGTGTAGCTGTGTACAAACAGTCGCCGAAGGTTTTATACTGAAAGAATTTGGTAATTGTTCAATGTTATTTAATTAAATATAATTACAGCTTCATTCATAACATAATTATAGAGCTTTTACAGATTATGCAGTACACCGAAGTTGTCAACAAACACAAACTTGCTAAATCCTACCTAACGCTTTCTAAAACAGTCATTATTTTCTTGTCCGATGCTTGGCCCCCCGAAAGTGTAGCTTGCAGTGTTCTCGAGAACTGCTCATCAAACTTCCTTCAGACATGACACAGCGCTTCCTTGTTTCCTCAGCAATACACCCATCAATTGTGAAGTCAATCTGGATGATTGGCATACAAACATGGACAGAGGAGCGGAGATTCCTTCCTTTATAGTAAGATAGTGTTGCTTCAGCGCCACCTATTGGCAAACTGGCATCAGATGTCTTGATAACTCAGATTTCATACCCACAAATGTCCATCAAAGTTTAATTACTATTGCTAACCCTAACCCTAACCCTTCCATTGAGTTTCACAAAATTCAATGGAGTTAGCAATTACTACAACTCACAAACAACAAAACACGTATTTCCGATAACTCAGACTTTCTGGGAAACACAACATAAAAACAAATACTTTTCTTTTAAGGTTTTCAGAACTTTATACATGACACTGGAATGTTGGAGAAAAACAAGAATACTGATCATAAAAGTATGATATTTAACTTTGAGTCTTTTAAGGCCTAGTCAAATCCTTGCAGAAAAAGTTAACAACAAAATGAGACCTTGACCTTTTTATCCACAATGCAAGCAAACATTAGATTTGATCAGAACTTTGTGATGCTGTATCAAAAAATAATTAACAGAACAAACACCGTATTCCACTGGGGTAGGAGCTTCAGTGTTTCACTTGAGAATGATGGAGTTGAATATCAGATCAGGCTTTCATGTGTATTAGCAGTAGTTTCCTCTTTTTCCACGTCGGATTTGAAAACCGTGTTCTTTCTTCCTTTATTTCTCTTCAACCCATGTCTGTTCTCTGTCATGAAGCCGGTGGGAGACAGTGTCAACAATCTAATAGTGAATTTAATCAATTTGCTAGCTGTGCTATTAGTAATGCTAAGCACACCAGCCATAGCAAACACGGTATCAAACAAGGGAAATCATGCAAGGGAAGAGAGGAAGAACTCTCAGAGATAATTCTGCATTAGACCTCCATGGTGGACCCAGCTTTGGTTTTCAATAGCTCCCCGATTCTTAATAATCCACATCTGTTTGTAAGATCCCCTTCATTACCAACAGTGTTGCTTTAGCAAGAATCCAGACTTAAAGACTTAAAAACACTTTGGTCCCAACTGAAATATCTAAACAGCTATTGAAAAGTGGACTAGAATATTTTCCTTCACTGTACATCCACCACCATTGGCAACTGGATAGTGGGATTTGACCTAAATATGGGGGTACAATACAAAGTAACTAAGTTGCATTCATATATATTACTTTCAGCAGTAACTAAATAAGATAACTTGTAACTAATGTATTCTCTGGTTGGTCCTTAAGGAAACTTTGATGCATACAAATACTGTACTGTATATGATGATTCTTGAAAATGCACTTTTACCATAAAAGGCCAGCTCGACCAGTTGCTAGAGGCTCATAAAAACAAAACTGTGTGGTCAGTCAAAAAAATAAAGTACTATGTATGCATCCCATCATGCTGATGTCCCATTTAGCTTAATGTTATTAATGCTATTTCAGCCCATACTACATACTACATATGGGCTGAAATATCTTACATCATGGCATATATCATCATTTTATATTCCACACATAAGTTATACATATGATAATAACATATCTGACATCTGATGCTTAGGTTTAAGTACAATTCTAGAGAACTTGTGTAGAGTTTGTGTCAGAAACCCCTGCTGTTCCAATTCCTCCAGAGCCTCTAAAGAACATCTTCCAACAGTTTTACAATATGAGTAGTTGTTCCCAAGAGGAGTGAACTGATATTTCAGGGTTAAACTGGATGAGTTACCCTTTCATCACACTTTCCATGCAGTAAGCTGTATTACTTATTTATAGTTAATTAGTCAAAAGAGCTGTGTGCACACCAGCTTTCACATTATCTGCATATGCTCATGTTTAAAGTTGTGAATAATGTTAAGATGGTTAGCATATGTTCCTGTTTCATCTTACACCCCCCACGGTGTGTGTGTGTGTGTGTGTGTGTGTGTGTGTGTGTGTGTGTGTGTGTGTGTGTGTGTGGGGCTTTCCTATGAATGTAATCTTTTCATCCAATTCTGTCTGTCCACGGCAAAGCTTAGAAAGAGTTATTGCAGACGACATTTTCCCCTTCGTGACGGAGCTTCTCCCTGGTGTCCCATTGCTGCTATCAATTACTTTTATTTATTACTGTAAGGTAGGGTTAGGTAAGGTACGTTGAGGTAGAAAGCATAAACAAATACAACATTTAAAAAAAGATAAAATAAATTAAAAGGAATTCAAATTGTAGTCTCCAAAGATGTTCACAAAACAACAGGAGTTGTTTATGAGAGATACCTACAACGTTGGTTTAACTAGCTTAATACTTAAAGGTAGGGTAGGTAAGTTTGAGAAACCAACTCGAGATCGCTAGAATTTGAAAATACACAACCGGAGAAAATCTGCCACTTCCTTACAGAGCCCCTCCTCCAACACACACGAACGCGCACATGACCAATGAGGGCACGAGATAAGTTTGTGCGCAGATGGAAGGCTGACAGGCAGGTAGGCCATCCAGTTATTTTAGCCGGGCCGGCTCAGATGATTGGTCGTGCTTTTTACAGTACTACAGCTTCCACAGATGATGTTTCTTTATGGATTTGTTGTCAAAGCACTTCAGATATTCATTGCTATCGGGATGTTAAGAGCATTCCATGGAATATAACAAAAAGTGTATCTCGAGCCGGTTTCTCAAACTTACCTACCCCACCTTTAATATAAATCACTCAGTGTTATATTTCCTCCATATCTTCCCATTAATACCCGGTTTCCTCAGAGGTACCTCTAAGCCAGGGGTGTCAAGCTCAATTTCATGGTGGGCCACATTAGCATTATGGTTGCACTCAAAGGGCCGGTTGTAACTATATAAATATACATATATAAATACATAATGTATATGAAATAATGTATTATATTATATTATTGCCTCTGCATTGGATTTTTATTGGATAGGGTAATAACTTCGTAATTAACTACGTCTGAAAGCAGAAGTCTAGAGCAAATAATTGCAAGTCTCTTCAGTGCGCATGTCACAAAATGAGATGCATTGTGGGACATATAGTTTATGGGCAACCTGCTTCTGTAAGATAAGATAAGATGGACCTTTATTAATCCCCGTGGGGAAATTCAGTAGTCAGCAACAGGGTAAGATTGAAAAACAGGACAGCACAGATTCACACAGATTAATACAATTAAGGATAAATCAAAGATAACAAGAACAAATGATAAATAACTATAAAATAAGAAATTAATTAAAATGAACATATATAGATATACTGTAAAGTAGCGTGTAACCGTATAATACACTTATTATATTCTTTGCAAGCTCTTGCGGGCCACATAAAATGAAGTCGCGGGCCGGATTTGGCCCCCGGGCCTTGAGTTTGACACCCCTGCTCTAAGCAGATGTGTGTGTTTTATTTAACAACAATGACAGATGACATACATATAATCAGCCCAGCTTACAGACGTATCATCCCGTTGCGTCGGGGGTTGGTACTTAATGAGTTTATCATTATCGCCTAATAAGAAAGCCGATTAGTGTTATTCACGTAATTCGCAACTTAATTCTAGATGAATGGCAGTGTCTATGGAGACTGGGTAGGATTGCAGGGAGTCCAGGGGGCTGGAGACCCCTGGGGAAGTGAGCACAGGTTCATCAAACACTATTGTTCTCTAACACACACTTCCTCACATTCACCTACAGAGTGTAATCAGTCCAGCTCTGACGCAACAGCACCACTACACTGATTTTCTTCTCAAGTTTCTTAGTTTAACTCTCCACCTTTCCTTCTTCTTTAAAGCATTTGGTCATACCATGACTCTTTGTTATCCCTTTATCTTATAGCTAATGAGATAATTATATATAATGAGTTTTTAAAGAAGGCATGTTATACTCATTTTCAGGTTCATATCAGTATGTAGTGCCTCTGCTGTGACATGTCTCCATGCTCTAATGTCCAAAAAGCTCTTTATTTGTCTCATACTGCCTGTGACTGCCAGCACCTCTTTTCACCCTCTGTCTGAAACCAGAGCCCAGTCTGCTCTGATTGGTAAGCTGGCCGACTCTGTTGTGATTGGTTAACCGCTGAAGCTGCATTCACACAATAGTTAATTCACTTTTTGTTCACTGCCTGGTTTGGCACAGAGCCTTGCTGTGATATAGCTTTTTAGTTTTTGTTTCTGTGGTTAAGTCCCCTGCTAGCTTGTGCCGCTATATCCAGCTGTCATCTGTTTGTTGGTGCGTCGAAAGGTCAGTGGTTAACACAACACACTCTCACTCCATAAGCGTCCAGGAGCGACGCTTGGTCAGGGTCCCGAGGCGTGCAGGTGGGACGCTCCGAGGCTCCTTCAGCTTCATAAAGGGACGCAAAGAGCTTTCAACTGATTGCAATGTATTCCCATCTGCGGCGGGATTTGACGCTCATGGAACTCAAAAACACCAGTTTATCCTTGTTAACCTCTTAAACCCTGAGCCTGTTTTTCAGGTTTCAGGCTCGAAAATGCCACTAACACAACAAAGACTATATCTTCACTTCTAAAAGGGGTAAATTAATACTAATTAAACGACATTGATAGGTTTTAGTGTGTGGACAATGCTTTTGTCACGTTTTCCCCTTCAATTCTGAGAAACAAGTCGTTTTCTATGAGTTTTGGATGGCCGAAGACATTACCCACAATCCTCTGTAGCAACCATAGACTGTGTATTGCAACAGGCAACAGCTTCGGTTCATGTTAATTTACAAACTCTTCAACTACAACCGTAGTTATATTTAAAAACATGTTGGAAGGCCTCACGAAATACTTTAATGTAAATTATAATGTAAATGTGAAGGAATGTGTGTATATTAACTGGGTTTTTCTCTGGAAGTTTTTCCTTGTACGATGTGAGGGTCAAAGGACAGATGATGCCGTGTTTCTCATACTGATATTCCGCTATGCATGCTGGGATTTGGTGTTTATGCGATGTGAAATCCGAAAACATTTTAAAAACAAATTAAATAATACATTATTCCGAGTGTGCTTGCTTTTCTCTTTGAAAGTCATCACATAACGGCATTGTAATACACGTTTCGGCTGCATTAAATATTACATATCTGCCGTCGTTAACTCTATGTATAGAGCCCTGATGACAAGACTTCTAGACAAACAGGAACTGTCGCCAAAACTGAAAACTTGATGTGGATCATAAATATATCAGCAATTAAACAACATCTTACATTTCTTTTCACACAATACGTCTCCTTGCATTATCAACACTAATTCGGCTATATTTGATCCAATTGGTAGATAGGCTGTATTTACGCCATAACGGTGCACAGCTGATAGAAAGGGACACCTACTGGTTAAAGCACGTTATTGCATTTTATAATTTTATTATTAGATATTAATAGGAGGATGTGCAAAACAGACAAACTAATAAGGCTTTATTTAAACATTAAAGAATACTTTAGGTTAACGTCTAATATATTGCTTTCCTGCAATGTTAACTATGTTTAAGCACTTATTTGAACTGATATTATACATATGAATTATACTCTTATAAGATGTATGTAGATAGTATAAGAAATGTGCAGAATATGACAATGTAATGGTGGAGGTATACACACATATTGATAGATGTCTTGTAATGCACTGTTGAGGAACCTGCGACCCAAGTTTTTCATTCATTGCATAACTACACCGTAGTGGTGTATAATATGCTATGTCAATAAACCTTAGAAAATCTTGAAATCTTGAAAGGGATGTTCAAAATAGTCATTATATAGTCTTTAATTAACTATTAGTAGAGAATAACGACGAGTAAAGAATATACTTTATAGGGATCCTATTCATATCTAATAATACAATTATAAAATGCAATAACATGCTTTAACCAGTAGGTGTCTCTTTCTATCAGCTGTGCACCGTTATGGTGTAAATACAGCCTATCTACCAATTGGATCAAATATAAAAGTCAGCCGAATTAGTGTTGATACTGCAAGGAGACGTATTGTGTGAAAAGAAATGTAAGATGTTGTTTAATTGCTTATATATTTAAGATCCACGTCAAGTTTTCAGTTTTGGCGGCAGTTCCTGTTTGTCTAGAAGTCTTGTCATCAGGGCTCTATACATAGAGTTAACTACGGCAGATATGTCATATTTAATGCAGCCGAAACGTGTATTACAATGCCGTTATGTGATGACTTTCAAAGAGAAAAGCAAGCACACTCGGAATAATGTATTATTTAATTTCTTTTAAATGTTTTCGGATTTCACATCGCATAAACACCAAATCCCAGCATGCATAGCGGAATATCAGTATGAGAAAAACGGCATCATCTGTCTTTTGACCCTCACATCATACAAGGAAAAACTTCCAGAGAAAAACCCAGTTAATATACACACATTCCTTCACATTTACATTATAATTTACATTAAAGTATTTCGTGAGGCCTTCTAACATGTTTTTAAATATAACTACGGTTGTAGTTGAAGAGTTTGTAAATTAACATGAACCGAAGCTGTTGCCTGTTGCAATATACAGTCTATGGTTGCTACAGAGGATTGTGGGTAATGTAATGTCTTCGGCCATGTTAGAAATTAAAATCAATGTTTTATGGCATAATTTAGTTTAAAGTTCTTGTCAGTTTGAAAGCTGTTTTATTCTGAAAAGAACCGGAAGTTCTCGTAAAATCTTAATGCCAAGCTTTTATTCTGAAAATCCTTCATCTCCGGTTAACATTTAGCATGTGGCTAATATTACGTTTTCTAGAAATGTGAATGTAAGGTGAAAATGACACGGAGTATTGCACACCAAAACCTACTGATCTTAACACTACACCAGTCAAGATATTATAATTGCTGAATATGAAATGAAAGTACAGTTTATTTTAATAAGTTTTGTTTACAGAAGTGGGTAGATATGACGACTTCCTGGGAATACCGTAAATGATAACTGCTGAAAAGTACTTCCGGTATTACTAAAGTGACTATTTACAGCCGTTATAATGCATTAAATAAAAAGTTATGAAAGAGAGTATGAGGAGAAGAGGTGTGTGGAGTTATGCAATGAATGTACAACGTCTGAATCCTCTGTTATGTGCGATAACAGACATTGAAGACCGTGGTGGGAGGTCCGCCTGCAATGCCAACCGGCACTTGAGGAGGAGCCAACGGAGGAGATAAAACCAGCTGACGAGCGTTGTCTGGTCTCTCTTCATCCCTACACCCCGGCGAGGGAACAGCTGCTTTGTCTTCTCCTCTTACCTTCTGCTTGTTTTATCACCACGCCATTTAATTAAAGAACTCATTTAAACCTTTTCGGAGACTCCATTAGTCTCCTTATTCTAAGTTTCTCTCCTGGATGCGTGAACAACGAATACTTCTTAGTTACAGCCATCCAAAATTCATAGAAAACAACTTGTTTCTCAGAATTGAAGGGGAAAACGTGACAAAAGCATTGTACACTAAAACCTATCAATGTCGTTTAATTAAAAAGGATAATCTGGTGTTTTTGAGTTGATGAGTCGTGGAGATATCTCTGTCAAATCAATCGACAGTAAGGGGAATACTTACTTCCGGGTGTACACTTCTCCGTTATCCAATGGGAATGGACGCTCACATTGCCTTTAACAGCCTCCGACACAAACGAATGCCGTGCTTCCATGAGCGTCAAATCCCGCCGCAGATGGGAATACATTGCCATCAGTTGAAAGCTCTTTGCGTCCGTTTATGAAGCTGAAGGAGCCTCGGAGCGTCACAACTGCACGCCTCGGGACCCTGACCAAGCGTCGCTCCTGGACGTTTAGGGAGTGAGAGTGTGTTGGTTAACAAGGTCAAAGTTCAATCACTAGACCCCCTGCAGTTCGCATATCAGCCTCGTATTGGAGTGGAGGACGCCATCATCTTCCTGCTGCACAGAGTACACACACACACCTTGAGAAGGCAGGCAGCACTGTGCGAGTCATGTTCTTTGACTTTTCCAGTGCTTCAATACCATCAGACCTGCCCTGCTCAGCAGTAAGTACTTGACATGCAGGTGGATGCTCCACTTGTTAGCTGGATAACAAACTACCTCACAGCTCGGCCACAGAACACCACCTCTGACACTATATTGAGCAGCACGGGCGCTCCTCAGGGCACGGTCCTCTCTCCCTTCATGTTCACACTGCTCATCAGACTTCAGACACTGCTCACAGTCCTGCCATCTGCAGAAATTATCTGATGATTCTGCCATTGTGGGCTGTATCAGCAGAGATCAGGAAGCTGAGTACAGGAGTGTGGTGGGCAGGTTTGTGGAGTGGTGCAGTCGGAACCACCTGCAGCTCAACGTCACTAAAACTAAGGAGCTAGTGGTTGACTTCAGGAAGCGGAGTACCGCCCCAAGCCCAATTACCATTGTGGGCATGGATGTGGACTTTGTGGACAGTTACAAATGTCTGGGTGTCCACAATAAACTGGACTAGAAAAACACTGACGCCCTTTATAAGAAAGGCCAGAGTCGCCTGTATTTCCTCAGGAGACTCAGGCCCTTTAACGTCTGCAGCACTATGTTGCAGATGTTTTATGACTCGGTGGTCTCCAGTGTCATCTTCTTTGCTGTAGTGTGCTGGGGCAGCGGGGTGAAGACAGCTGATGCCAACAGACTCAACAAGCTCATCAGGAGAGCAGGCTCTGTCCTGGGAGAGGAGCAGGAGTCGTTGGAAGTGGTGTCGGAGAGGAGAATGCTGAGGAAACTTCTCAACATTCTGGACAAAGAGTCTCACCCCCTGCATGCCACACTGGTTTCTTACCGGAGCACTTTCAGCCGTAGACTGAGACCAACGGGGACCATCACAGAAGCCACAGGAGGTCTTTCCTCCCATGGCCATCAAACTCTATAACTCTTCACCCTTAAGTAAAGGGAACTGAGAACTTCCACACCACCACTATGTGCAATATAATATCATTACCATCATTACAAAACACTCACTGCTATATAACATGTGCAATATTATTATTATTAATAATGTGCTATGATAACGTGCAATTACGTATCTGCCACTATGTTTTTTTGCACTACTAAATACTGGTAATATCTTTCCATAGAACACAACAGTAACGTCATCGCACAGGCATCACATGATAGACGTTTTACTGAATATCATGTGAATGCAACTTTAGAGACTTGTAAGAAATGTCTTACCCCTTACATATCACGTACAATGTGTCGAAGCACACACTACAGGAAAGGGAAAACCACAAGATGCATAATAGGGCCTCTTTAAAAGTGTGGCTAAAATTGATGAGCACTTCACCCCTTCTAATCGGGATACTGTCCATTCACATCATTGTACATGCTCAAATTAGTCTAATATTTGAATAGCGCTACTGAAAAAAATCTGTTAACTTTACAAAAGACATCCATTAGCAACTTGTTCTTTTTTGTTTGTGCTGACTGTAGATGTGTTTCTATGATTCAAATTTGCAAAAAAACATCCAATAAATCCCTACCAAATAAAATAAGGATTCTTTCGTCTTTGTATGAGAGGTAGTAGTCATTTGAACTCAACAAACTATTTAAAAAAAAAAAAAAAAAAAAAGAGAAGTCGAGCAGATTGTGTCAACGCTTTACTGGTTTTCAGGCTGCATTTGGGTACAGGGCTCAAGATGTGTTAAGGCAAGTCTTCGTGCGGACACGGATTTTGGATATCCATAAAATGTATGAGACCCACAAAATGTATGAGACCCTTCAAATCGAAACAGTCATGTTCTGTTTCTTACCGGTGAGACTATTTCATGCAGAGCCTGCTCATATCTGTGACTATAAGAAAAACAAAACAATACAGCAGTGGTTGCTATCTGTACTGGAAACAGGAAACTGCATTACTTTTCATCGGCTGCTCTTGTTGGAGAGAAGAGATTGTGCATGGATTTAGATTTGATTCTACTGGGGCAAAACAAGTTTATCTAATCAATAAGGAGCCTGAATGGCTGTGTTGTAAGCACGACTAGACAGAGGGTTTGCAATACATCTGCCCTTATAAGTAGAAATGTTTATACCCAAATAAATCATTACAGTGTACAACTAACTGTAGTCTTTTTTTCCGTCCTGCTGCTAACCTTTGAAGAGCTACAGTTCCCAAATTCAACAACCCGCTAATGCCGCTATGTGCCTTCTTAGGTCATGTTATGTTAGGGGTTGACATGAATTAAATAAAGGTAAGAGAGACATCACAGTATTGTAGAGAAAGATTGAACTATAGCGAGTTAGTTTAGCCAGAAACAACATAGTGCCTGGAAACATTAGCTAAGCTACTGTGACCCCCACTATGGTTTCAATGTCCACAGTGGTCTGGGAAGGCAGGACATCAACATTTAATGCAAATTGGTTCAAAAAGTTCCTGAAGCCATAGTTTAAACAACAATGCAGTTGTATGGAAATATACAACATGACGTTGGAGCACAAACACCTGCAGTGTAAATAAATATGCAATGTATTGTTTGCATATAAACTCTGTAACACGTTGTGATGTGTGACCTTGGTTTTTTTCATGTATGAGCATATTTTTTCTGGGGACAAAAGTTAGTGTGGAGCCCTGCTACATGACATGACATTTCCACCTCATAAACACACTGACTGGCTCAGCCAAGCATCAGAATGACTCCAAAGGGAGGAATATGTTTTAGTACAATGAACAGAGGTACTGTCACTCCTCATTTACTTTAATGTGAAACATTATAAGATCAAGATTAACACACACACACTGTACTATCTAGATGCTGTAGCCTATATATAAAACCTTTTTTGTACACTTCAGAGGGAATACATGTTGTGCATTAATATGTATCATTAATAGCTTGCTATTCATTTTAGAATATGTTCCAAAGCTAATGAGGGAGCAAGACGCAAGCTGGCTGTAGTTTATCAATGAATAAACAGTTTAAGAATACCCACATGAAAAAAAGCAGCACACCTGTTCCCAACAAAGACTATTTCCAAGGTGTGTTATTCTAATTTTGCCCTTGAGGATTTACAAATGATGGTAATTATGTATCATGACTATAATGTATTATGATTACGGGGAATCATTGAATGTTTATTTGCTAACCAATTTAACACCACAAAGGAAAAAAAGTGAATAATTGGGCGTGTGAGAGTATACTTTACTGAATATAATAATAACTTTCTTTTGAACATTCCTCAAATACCTTTTAGGCTCTATTTCCGTGATGACTGTAAAACTGTGGAGCGTGGCCCCTTCCTGTTTCACAATTGATGTAGGCTAATTTTGCTCAACGTGACCTCTTAGTGTGTACACATGTGTTAATGCTTTGATATGTTATCTTTCAGATCGATTTCCATAATTAATTTCTTAATTAGAAATTCCAGTCCTCTGAAGACTCTTCTAGACCCATGAATATTGTGTTTGTTTAAATCTCCCAGCAGCCAGAGGTGGAGCTCTCTCAAAACCCAGACTCCCCTGTTACCTTGGGCTGATGGGTTGCATCATATTTTCCCCCTTCAAGTTTTTTTTTAACAACAATTACTACTTAACCCCCATTCTTTTTTTCAGGCATTTCTCAATCTACATTTTAGCTAAACTCTAAGTAAGGCTACATTTACACTGCAGTCCTTTCAGATTGTTTGTCTGTATTTTTCCTTTATATTTTCTGCCCATTTGCAACTACTAGTACAATTATACATGAATGACATTTTCCAGGACTAGGTTTTATTTTTCACTACCATGTGTCAATAGAGTGGTGCAGGAATGAGTCCTAAAACCCGGAGAGGAGTTAGCATTTTTCCACACGCGGTTCTTTCGTCTTTATTAAATGTTTTTTGAACGGGTTTTGGTAAGATGTCTGAATACCCTCTATGGTTAACACAAGCTTACGATATTTTCAAGTTTTGTTCTTCCCAAGAAAATACGTCAGTAAATACCCAACTCTTGAATGTCCAATGCTTCCATGTGTCATAAAAACGGCGGTTGCTAACAAGTGCCTAAATTAGACTTCTAAATACCATCACGCCAAATATTAGCCACCTTTAGCTTAGCGGTTGGTATGCGCCATGTGACTGTAAGTCTAGCTTTTTATTTCTGGCAATTGCATTGTCGCTTCAAAAAATAAGGTTGCATCCCTATGCAGAGTTTATCCTGCTGAAAAAAAAGTGGGTATCATAACCGTGATTTTTACTAAAAGCTTTTTTACAATATTCCCCAAACCGAATGGAAAAAAAATCCAATTGGTTTTTCGTTGAGGGAACCCTT
Organism: Lindbergichthys nudifrons; assembly: GCA_943590975.1. Taxonomy (NCBI): domain Eukaryota; kingdom Metazoa; phylum Chordata; class Actinopteri; order Perciformes; family Nototheniidae; genus Lindbergichthys; species Lindbergichthys nudifrons. The sequence continues at coordinate 16,815 of CALSBW010027860.1, read as the reverse complement.
GCGATGCTAACTGTCACGTCGGGCTACAAAAAACAACATCACTGCACCACTATAGACTCAAATCTTTTTTACAGGCTGTCTTTTATTTAATCCTGAAACTAATAAGGGACTTATACATACAAAATGTCTTCTAGAAGTGAGATGTTTTTGAAATGTAAGATGATCACAGCTTCCAATCACATATCTAACAGGAAACGTGTAAGTCTTGAATCCATTGCAACAAGGAAGTATTTGATTTTCATCATTTTCACTACAACTACTCCATTTTTTTCATCACTCATATATTCATCCATCTGGCACATAGACTCAATTATTCCAGACAAAGAATCAAATTGGAATTCCTGAGCATTTTTCGAACATACCAGGGATGATGCCCTACTGATTGAATGGCTTGCACATTGATTGCAGGGTAGCTTTTTCTCCTTCACATGATCAGAGGCTTGTTGTTGAATCATGGAACTGTTTTCCGGAATCAGAGCGTCATATATCATACAGCTGATCCCTGTGATTTACCTCATCTTTTTATTTTCCTCTGGGGAATACAATGTTTTTTAGACAGCTACAAAAAAGAGCAGTGGTAAATGCTGTGACAGTTTCACAGACCTAGATACTTTAAAAAAGCTCCCTGTTGTAAATCAACCATGATTCGATTTGTTTACCCTCTAGGGACTTCAGGTCGAAGATAGGGCAATGTTCCAATCCTCCAAAGTAATTCTGCACACACTTTTGAAATAGGACACAAACACAGTTCCACTAGCAAAAAGAAGGTTAGGCAATGTTCTGTCTGTGACCAAAGTTAGAACCCTTTTTGCTGCATCACCGCCAGAGCCATATCTTCAAAGTGCATGTATGGCTGAACAGGAAAGGTCACCGGGCCTCCAAATCGATACGTTTCGTCCTCCTGGCAGCTTAAATATAAACCCAATTGGATTTCAATTGTGACTCATTTTTATTATCAGACAGACGGACAACCACAAAAAATTAGCTTTCTGGCGGAAAGTTATGGGAAAAGATGTTGATCATAGTGCTCCCACTACTCTTATCAGTTATGGTTTACAGCAATGCTTAACTTATTAAATTAAATCTATACACAGCCAATAGACATTCTTAGAAAGTAGCTGGTGAGCATGCATAACCAGCCAAAAAAGCAAGATATCCCTCCAAGTGAGTGTGACCATGAGCTCACAGCGGCTTAAATTATATAAAAAGGATACCAGAAACATCACTCCAAATGAATTCCAGTGTGTTTCTATATCTGCTGGATGTGCAGACCAATGTCTAGATCGTTACTATGTTCAAAGCTAAGTTGATGTTCTGTTTACAGCTTCAGAAAAAAGGACTACTCCTGTTTTAAGTAGTTTTTAAGGAAGTTGTAGAACAGCAGGACAATTGATATAGTACCATCACAAGTGGGGGATGTTACCAGGAGGAACTGAATATATTTGCTTTTAAATTTCTGGGTAGAGTTTTATATAAACACCCCTTTCCAAACCGGCAGAGGCCATTTATTTGTTGTCACGCTGTCAGACTATGACCAAGTGCAGCGCTTGTTTTTCATTTTATACAAAAAAAATTCACAACATGAATCTCGTTCTTTCACATTGAACTGTTTAGTATTCTCTCATGAGCTCCTGCTTTCTGGCGGGAACAGCGCACCCCAAATAAAAGGTCCAAAGTTAAGCTTAGCACGGAGCTACACACAATAACACACTATGACTAAAGCACTGCTGAAGTGGAACACGTATTGTGCTTATTGTCACACATTTTCCTTCTCCACTTCTTCAAAACGACTGGAATGTTATGTTTAGGTAATACTTTCTTCTTTTATTTTAAGGAGTTATATCTTTTATTCAGTGTCTAGCAGTCTGAGCTAAAATGCAAAAATGATTTCTAACAGCTGAGAGAATTAGCAGTGTATTTATATTCTGCACCGTGTTTATAGTCAACAGAGGCCTGGCTAAATCAGCCTAACAAGATTTTCTACCATTGGATACTCTCCTGTGTGATTGGAGTCGGGGATAATTGTCACAGCCAAAGAGGAGAGGTGACGAGAATACAAATTGTCGCTGGAAGAGAGGAGGGAGCGAAAAATGATTGCTATCGCTAAAAGAGAGTAAATTACCAACTTGAGCAGAACGGATTGGTGTCCTGCTGAACGGAAGGCTTCACTCCAATAATCAAATCACATTAGACTCTTGAGCCAATGAAATCCCATCTACTGAGCAGAGTGTGTTGGGTCCTTACTATATGGAAATAACTCTGCACCAACAAGCCCACAGAAATAAGGGTTTCTAAGAGTCTCCATGAAATTAGATGATGCAGTTCTACTTTTCTCCAAGGACCCTTGCCTGTGAAGGCTTGGGAACATTTTCCTGGAAAAATATTCTGCCTTTCAGGCAATTGTGATATGCACTTTGACTGTGATTCCCAGTTGGCTGAGTTAGGTTATGCTGAGTTCTGTTGGGGGAAACTATTTATACTCAGACAGACTCAAAACTACTTCTCTCAGTCTTTCAAAGAAATGTTGAAATCCGTCAATGGCAGCACATGCCCGCCAGGACACTGCTGTTGTATCAGAATGCTTTTCAGTGTTTTCAGAAAAACTCCCCAACAAATCTCAAATCATTATTTAGAATATTCTGTCAAGTATTGTTAGGTTGTATTATTGTGCTAAAGTATTGCTTTCTTTACTAGGCATTGTGATAAACAACATGATGTTTTTTGCTAAATTAATAATTAAGCAAAACAAAACAAATATTTCTCTTGGACTGTGCATTATAACTTCCAATTGGATGGTGGAGTTAGCTGGTCCTAGTTAGCCAACTTTTTCAGGTCGGTTAAAACAATTCCACTAAATTCCTACCACTTTGCAAAAAGTAAGATATGAGTCGGGGATCAATTGAAGAAGCTGGCAAATAAACAAAAAGCAGGACAAAGTTGAATAACGACCTGAAATTGACAGCCTGACCAAATAGGTCGATTGTTCAGCAGCTTATTATGACCTATAGAGAGGCGAAGTCCCTCCCTTTCCGGGGGACCTCCATGGGCCCTTATTTCGGAAAGAGTATGTATTGAAGTCAATGGGGAGAGAAAGATTATCTTTCAATTCCGTTTGAATTGTGCCACGAATTACACATAGATGTTTGTCAATTTAAAAGATAATTTTGCAAGTAAAAAAAAACCAAATGTGTCGTAAAACTGTGAAGTAACACTGTGAAACTGTATGCTGTGTGAAACCGCTCAATGAACTACATCTCCCGTCTCGCACCACACACCAAGACGGCCGTCACGTTAGCACATTTCACTTCTTTACGTATACGTTTTCTCTCCCCATTGACTTCAATACATAATCTTTCCGAAATAAGGTCCCATGGGTCGGAAGTAGATGGGCGGGACTTCGCCTCTCTATAGTCACGTTTTAAAGTTTAGCACCTCTAGTGGTCGTGTAAGAAACAAAGATTTGCGGCATATGGGCTGATGCTCCCGTTGATTGCAAACACTCCGGAGGGTCGTAAATTCACAAATAACAATCCTAAATTGTAGAATAGTTTGGCCATTAAAATGCTTTTTGATTTGATTTCTAGCAAGAAGTGTATATTGTACTTTTAGAATATACGTCCTGTGGATGTGTTGGATCTATAGTTTGATAGATATTACGAAGATGATTTGAGGTCTCGCCAGAAGAACGTGTATATACTACGTCTTTCCCCCTATTAATTTCTATTGACGGCTGGCAGCGTCCATGTAAAGTTGGCGTCAACCCTCACGGGGTGAAATATTCCCCTCACTGTCAAATGATTTTACAGTGATATTTGCAGTACTCATCCACTAAAAAACATCAGTTTATCCTTGTTAATTACACAACATTGATTGGTTTAAATTGTGTACAATGCTTTTGTGTTTTTAACCTTCGATTCGGAGAAACAAATAGTGTTTTCGGAGTTGTGGATGGCCGAAGACACTACACTACCCATAATCCTCAGCTATAGTTTGGGACTACAACATCCGCTTTGCTTGACAAACCCCGTGATTGGATGTTGGAGTAGCAGTGCGCCAAGGTTACGCCGAGCGTCAAACAGCTCTTTGAAATGGAATGAAATCACGGCAGACTATCCCCCCCCCCAGAACTACACAGGCTGGCTATTGTGTTTCGCAACATGTTCTAAAAGACCTTTTTCGTATTTCCCATAATTAGATGTTGCCAGTATTAAACTGTGTACACCCCTGGAGGTTTAGGGGATACGAAACACAGTGGTGTTTTCAAATTTAAAACATATAATTAATAAATGGGTGAAAATGGCTTGTGTCCATAATGGGCAGCATTAATATACCCACATGACAGCTAAGGTCAGAAGAGCTTTATTTAACAGCTGGTCTTATGTCTGTGACCCCTCCTGTTGTTAATTGATAAGCCTGAAACATGCACTTGTCAAGGTTCAGAGGCACATTTTGCAAATATGGCAGTAGCCATCGATCATCTTAAGATAAGATAAGATATACTTTATTGATCCCAATTTGGAAATGTTTTTGTTACAGCAGCATGTACAATATGCAATTTATTGTTACTTTGTAATTCTACTCCACTACAATTCAGAGGTTAACCTGGTATTTTTACTCCACTACATTTATTTTAGTTACTTTGCAGATTCTGATTAATGATGTGAAATATATACAACCATTAAATCAGACTTCAGTTACACCTGAGTAAAGTTCAGGGAAGGTGACAACAAGTGCCAACAAATAAATAATTAATATGTATAATATCAGTTAAAATAAATGCTTCAACATAGTTAACATTGCAGGAAAGCAATATATTAGACGTTAAGTACTTTGTCAGGCTTAATATTTATCTGTAGATACCCCCAAAGTTTTTTTCTTATTCAACCTTAACTTAAAGTATTCTTTAATGTTTAAACAAAACCTTATCAGTTTGTCTGTTTTGCACACCCTCCTATGAATATCTTTGGACGTCCTGCACTAAGCAGTTTTATTGTAGAGATCACTACTGTATCTTCTTGATATTTTCTATTCTATATTTCTATCATTGACCTTCTACTTTCCCCCTATTTTGTATGTAGGCTACTCTTAATATTTACATTTTTTCATCAAATATAACATATTCAACAAACAAATTCAATAAAGTGCTTTAACCACTAGGCGGTGCGGGTTAAAAAACTGTCACGTTTACGGTGTTAACATAATAAATTATACTTTCCAGTATAATTTCCAGTTTAGTTTATGACGGATTTATTTTGTTATCCACACATATATTTTTTCGATATTTGTAACACCAAACCGAGAGAAAATATGGTCTTAACATGACCCAGTGGTCTAGTTAATAAAACATAATATTATCAAACATAATATTACTATTAACTTTATTGTGAAATTAAAACAGAACGATAAAGAAAAATACAGTTTCAGTCTCTCCATTTGAAGCTTATGCATTGTACCATGAACCTGTATAGACCTGTAACAGTCAACTGGGGAGGAGTTGGAAAGGTAGTTTCTGAAGATGTTACAAATAACACACAGCATACAATGCCATAATAACTTTGTATTATTAGTGTAGGACATTTGTGTATGTATAACATCTGAAGATGTGTAGTTTTATTCATGTTTTCACATAATTTTACAGGATATTGCTATACTATTTCACATGTTTTACTTCTACAGATTAATATCTGATTTGTAAAACATCATAGACGGAAAGGTATATCCGTAATTTAATGGTAAGCTATTAAAATTCTGAATCCATAGATGTGTCTCCCACCACCCAAAACCCTTGACTATTCTCTCAACTCAGTATTTACATTCTTTAATTCAAAGAAAATCAGTAATATCTCCTTTTCTATAAGCTGTGCACCGTTATGGTGTAAATATAACCTATCTACCAATTGGATCAAATATAAAAGTCAGCCGAATTACTATTGATACTGCAAGGAGACGCATTGTGTGAAGAGAAATGTAAGATGTTGTTTAATTGCTGATATATTTATGATCCACGTCACGTATTCAGTTGCGGTGGCAGTTCTTCCAGTTTGTCCAGAAGTCTTCTCATCTGAGCTCTATAAATAAAGAACTACGGCAGATGTGTAATATCTAATGCAGCCGAACCGTGTATTACAATGCCGTTATGTGATGACCTCCAAAGAGAAAAGCAAGCACACTCGGAATAAAGTATTAATTTATTTTTTTCAAATGTTTTGGGATTTCACATCGCATAAACACCATATCCCAACGTGCATTGTGGCTAAAACATCCAATCACCGAGCTTCAACGATAGCTGAGGATTATGGGTAGTTCGATGTTTTAGCCTATCAAAACCTCTGAAAAAAGAAATGTGTCTCTCAGAATCGAAAGGGAAAAACCCAAAAGCAGTGTACACAATTTAAACCAATTCATGTCGTGTAATTAACAAGGATAAACTGATGTTTTTAGTGGATGAGTACTGCAGATATCACTTTAAAATCATTTGACAGTGAGGGGAATACAGTTTTATTATGAAAACTTCGAAACCGGAAATACTGTTTTCACCCCGTGAGGGTTGACGCTAACTTTGCATGGACGCTGCCATCAATAGAAATGAATAGGGGGAAAGACGTAGTATATACACGTTCTCCTGGCGAGACCTCAAATCATCTTCGTAATATCAAAAGTCAAAGTGAAGAGAGGGATAAATGAAGAAACCAACAATCTCCAACAACAAATAGACTGTAAGTTCGTAGAGAATAACAACGAACTACAGACATAAAGCAGGTACCTGAAACAACTCCTAATCACCAAACCTGAGCTGCCTGAAGTAACTTAATCAATCAATCAAAATACTTTATTTATCCCAGTGGGAAATTCATTGTTTTGACTGTCGCACCAGTATTAAAGTAAAATCATTTGAAGTAAAAAAGTGCCTAGAAGTTCCTGTAACCACTGGGACAGCGTCTTCGGCACAGAAACAAGGCAGGACGTCCTCCACACCACAGGGACACTCAGAACTCTCAGGCTCATGGTGAAGACATGGTGCCTCTCAGTGCAGTCCTTGTTGGCCGAACAGTCCGGAAGCCATCAATGGAAATGTTGTCTTTAAATACAGTGTATTTATATATACACATTTTCTTAAAGCACTTTAAACTACACTTAACGAAAAAATTGCTGCACCAGGATATTTCTAAAGACTCGTCACCAGATCCAATGAGCCTACAAAAATGGAAGACATATGCAAGTTTTAAAACTGTTCTTAAAGGTCATGCTTTTCCGGTTATTACCCATCCCCTTGTGTGTTATGAAGGTTTTTATGCATGTAAACGGTGTGCAGAGTCACAAAGCCTGAAAGTACACCCTGTAGCAAGTAAAACTCTAACACAGAAAAGACCTGTCTATGCTGCCCCAGAACCCCTCGTTGGAGATTTCTCTTTTTCCATTGTTTTCTTCCTGGGTACAGTGACGTGCCCATACCCAAATGGACCAATCCGTGGAGCTCCTCACACACACACTCTCGCGCGTCCATTCGCGATGTATCGCTGTCTCGCAGACCCCACGCAGCAAGCAGGAAATGAACCCAGCTCACACTGTCTGCTCCTCGCAGCAGCGAGCCGCGCAATGTCCCTCCAACACGGCACCCAGACCCCACGCAGTATTCTCATCTGTTTGTCCTTACTGGTGTCATTTTCTGGTTGCTAACGCCATTGTAACACATAATCACTGATGTTCCGCTTTAACGGTGGTAGACCATAGTGGTAGACTCATCAGAGCACAGTGGGCTCATAGGGAGGGGGGGCAGGAGCTCCAACAAGCCGTGTAGGACAGAGAGTGAATACACATACTATACAGAGATGCTGTATGAGAAACCAATGTGAGTTTGGAACATTGAACAATGCAAATCTATTCTAGTATACCTCAACAATGGAATTATGATCAGTAGAAATGGCCATGACATGGGACCTTTAAGGAAAAGGAAAATATTTTCCAGACACCACTTGCAATATAGAAATTAATTGGAACAATGGAGTGAAGACGTATGAAAGTGTGCAAGATGACTTTTGATTAAATTCAAAAATCATACCCGTACAAATCATGGCCATATGGAGGCAAACATAAGGAGTTAAGGGCCAAAGGTAGTAAATGTACAACTTTTTAATCAGTGACAATGTAAGAAATTAATTTTCTAACAAAATGACTACACAACATTATTAAACAGTTTAACATTTGACATTACAGTAGCTTTGTGGTTTGCCCACATAACAAAGTGTTTCTGTAACTGCTGCTTTTTAAATACATTTGAATGAATTCAATACTTTTGAACTCTAATGCAGTGCATGGCCCCAGTGCCCACATAAAATAGAATGATGTTATGATAACACGGGCAGCAACGCCAACTATTGATTTCTTTTCATGGCCTAAGCCAGAAAAATGTATCAATTAAATATGCTCAAGCCATATTCTAATGCATTTTAAAAATAAGAAGAATCAGTGCAGTGGAGCGAAGTTTAGCCTCTCCGAGACAACTATTTCACATTGAAAATGCAATTCAAACTTATTTTAAAATCAAATATGATTATTTTTATGAAATATTTAATATCTATCAGTCCTCAATTTAACTACAGTGTAGTTATGCAATGAATGGAAAACGTAGGTCACAGATTCATCATTACAAGACATACAATAGTAAAATGGGTGTAGAGGTCCTCCATGGATGGCAGCTCCGTTCTGGTGATGTGCTGTGCAGTTTTAGTTAGGTTAGGGTTAGGTAACCCTAACCCTAACCCTAACCTAACCCTATGGTGATTGTACCAAAATGTTGTACAGACTATTGCTCCTTGACAAAAATCAAGATAAGGCATCAGCTGCAATGTCTGTGCTTGTTACTCCTTTGCACAATAAAGACACAGCAAAAGTATATTTTTAGGGACTATTATTTACCCTTCAGTTGGAAAATGCAGGGTTTGCTGTTTTAAATGGACATGGTAATCAAGGTGAACTTGTTGATCATTTTATATTTCATCATAAACAATTGAAGCTGCTTACTTTGGTGATCCCAGTATTGTTCCTGTATCATCAACCTCTTTAATGAGGACACGACTTGCTGCTCAGCTCCAACAACTGAGTGGAGTTTTGGAAGTGAGCTATCCATGACCCCAAAAGGACAAATTGTAACAACTTTGGTAAGCTTTTGTAACCCCAGCCTGATAACTCTGTATGATAGCTACAGTCCACCCAGCAGGCTGAGCAGCATGAGTGAACAGATACTGACCACCTGTGGCAATATGTCATGGCAAACAACTTGGTCTCCTTTTTGAGTTTTTACCTCAATAAACAATAAATGTTGTAGCACCACAATATCAGACATATCAGGACAAGGAAAATATATATAACTGTAGCCCTACATTGGTTTAAAAGGAACATATCCCTACAAATCATTTCTCATGTTCAACTTGTCATGTTCGGACTTGGTACATTTGATGAGCATCTCATTTTGCAGCCAATGGGTTTACATTTTAGTTACTAGAAAACCTAGAGAGATGCTAAAGGATGCAATGTTCATCAGTGTCAGATGGAAAGGATTGTGTCAAAATGTTGCATTTAATATCCCTGACATGAGATTGGAATGTCCATACAATGTATGTATGAAGAGAACAGGGTACAGCGTTGGAGGCGGGGCTCCGTTCCCTCCTATGAAAGTCACTCAGTGGCGTAAGGATGCCAAAATGGCCTGACTCTCCAGTACAACAATACCCATACATCAGGGGATCTGGGCCATGCATTTATAAAGAGAACTAGTAACAGTGTTGGAGGTGGAGCATTGTTCAGTCCTATAAAAGTTGCTCAGAGGTGCATGAAGACAAAATGGCCTGCCTTTCGAGAGCACAAGTACCCATATATGGGCCTATAGAGAGCGCCCACTTGTGTTTTCCTTCAGCCCCGCCTCCAATACGCAATGTCACGGCCTGTCTGGGCTCAGTCAAATGAGGGAAATAATTCTAGATTTTAGCACGTTTCACAACCTTAAATTCCTAATGATTTAAACAAGGGCTATGTGAAGTAAAGAAAAGTGAGAAAATGTTTTTCTTTGGCCCAATGATGTCAAAGACTGACACAGAAGTTGTAGTACCAACGTTTGGCCACTATGAAAATGTGCTTCAACGCCCGCCACCCCTCCTGGGGTTTGATCTTGGCCATAGAACATCCACATTTGCATTTCCTTAAGCCCCGCCGGAACCGTTGCTACGTCGCGGGCGGTCTCGGCTCAGTCAAATTAATGAAAAGGGAAACTTTGGGATCTAATGATTAAAATTATGAATATTCAAGTGTTCAGACTTGGTAGTTGAGTTAACAAAAAAAAAGATATTTAATATTGCGCTGATTAATATACACTGGCGACTCTTCCCAATGTTGGGCCCAGTGACACGGACTGACAAGGAAGTTGAGGTACCCCTATTTAACCACTACCAACAAATTGGCGCCCATCCTCCTCTTCGTGGGGGCTTGGTCCATACTGAAAGCAAACAATACATTTCGAAGTTAAATATTTGAATTTTCTTTGAAGTTATAAAGACAAGCTTTCTGTGTTTAGGAAATTCAAACATTATCCAGTGACAGTGGCGAAAATGTCATGTACTGCCTTTTTACCTTCATGCTCCCACCGCCCAAAAGCTTAGACCCCCCCCAGGGACATGGATGTAGCTATGAATGTGTGTTCCAACACAGGCCATCCCCATGCAGGGCCTGTCAGAGCCCATGCCCCGTCTCAATATTTATACCTGGCACAGAGCCTCCCCGAGGGAATAACCGGCCATACCAGAGGTCATCTGTGTGTCACCTGCTTGTGTGTGTGGGGGGGAAATGGCCCTCTTACATAAGTCATGCCACATGTAAGCTGTTAATATTAATAATGCGAAAGAGCAGAGATGTGGGCTGCATGCTAAAACGCCGACAGCGAACTTTTCAAACAGTTTGCTGTATATTTGCAGGGCCATTCCATTTATTTGAATTGAATTCTTCACCCTAATGTTGATCCCACTCTAAATCTAACCCTGAATTAGCGTTCAAATAATAAAACTCACACAGAAGCAGGAAGACACAGGTGCGTAGGAGCAAAGAACAAGCCTAAGGATAGCCATGGATCACCGACCCACTGCTCAGTGTGACAGAACAGCTAACACACACACACACACATACACTCAATATAATGCAGTGCAAAGATACAAAGGAAGAACCATAGCTTTGAGCATGTGGAGTTGAAAGAAGATAGAAGAGATTAGAAGCACAGAGGAAGCCATGGCATCATCTTCCTTTTGATAAAGCTTATAGTTGATAAAATAATCTAATGAGAGTGCTTTGACGCAGATACGCTGTGCCTCTTCACCTACATTTTGGTTCTTGCTCTTTCACTTAAATCCTAAAAACGTGGATCTTATATTTAAAACTAAGGTTATTACTACTCTTTCTATTTTCTCTTTATCCAAAACCTTTTCCCTCTATGACCTCACAAGGTTTTATTAGAGGGAAACAGGTTTGTAGAGGGGCTTATACCATCCGGGGAGTGTTATGCCGTAGTCACTGCGTACCTCCTTACCTCTCACCAATTCCGACTAAGGCTCCAGCGGGGACCTTGCTCCCTGCGTGTGCCTGTCTGTGTCTGTGTATTCGCATGTTCCGATTAACCCAGCCTCCCCCCATATTTTCTTCTTTTTTTTGTGTCTATATCTACGGGATCCGGAGTGGAGGCTGATCCTCTTGCTGTGGTCCTGTGCCCTGGATCCTCTACCCTGAGTTCTGGATTAAGTCGTGGACTTCGGGTCGTGGCTGGGCCTGCCTCTGCGGTCCTGCCTGGGTCTCGTCATGCTGCTTCCCTGAAGGCTCCCACAGGATTGTTCTTGACATCTTCGTGGATTCATCTTCTTATTATAAACACATGCATTTCCTAACATTCGGTCTACCTACGCTGTAAAATGTATTATCTCTTCGATTTACACACGGCATCTATTGCACGTCTGTCCGTCCTGGGAGAGGGATCCCTCCTCTGTTGCTCTCCCTGAGGTTTCTCCCATGTTCCCCTTTAAACTGTGGGTTTTTTCTCTGGAAGTCTTTCCTTGTACGATGTGAGGGTGTCGTTTTCTCATACTGATATTCTGCACAAACTGTGCTGTTGTATTTGCTGTAAAGTGTCCTTACTGTAAGGTCATTTTTATTTGTACAGCACTTTGGCTCGACCAAAAATCGTTTTAAAAATGTGCTATATAAATAAAACTTGATTTGATTTGATCTAGAAAAAGAGGATTTGGTACATGTCAGTCCACTGACCTGCCATTTTCCCAGAGGCAGTAAGATACAAACATATATTCATTCATCCATTCAAACATCTGCAGTGGATCAACATGCTTCCCCATAAACTCTAATCTTAAAACACCTGAAAGAACACAGAATGGTGCCATGTGTGTGTGCAGTGTTTTATGTGTGTGTTGCCCAGTTATCCTGTCTCCAGCCTCTGCCTCATCGCTTTCACAACTGCCAGTGATTTATGGCTGCACATTGTTTCCTACAGTCTGAATGGATACTTAAACTGCATCCCTTTGTGTGTGTTTGTGTTTATAATGTTATTTTTGTATGATTTGTGCTGTAGTCTGATTATAGTGATTGATTTTCTTTGCAGAGGCAGCCACAGACAGAACAAAAGAGAAAAACATAGGAATCCAATGGAAAAGGGGAGAAAAAGAGGTAAGCAGAGAGTCATTATAATACATAGTATATTGTATTTTCTTTTTTACGTTCGAGGTGTTATATCTGTTTTCATATAACTAATGGTTGATTTGCTTTTCCCTATCAGCATTTGCTTTGTATGCATTATCGATTCCTTATATCCTGTTCAACATTTTTCTAAGCAATCTTTTATTCCCTGTCTTTTTATGCCATTACATTTTCTTTTTCACTTCCGTGCTACTGCAATAGCTTCACTTAAAGCCAAATCCTTTCCTATTTAAATAAATATATTTGCTACTAATCATAGCTCTAAACAGTTTTCAGGAGCAGCGGGAAGCTGTTTTCCTCAGCTGGACGGATTTTGTTCGAGTCTTTCAGCTCATTGGATTAAAGATGATAAATATTTCCCCACTTTCTTCATTCTCTTTTGAAGTCTTTTTGGTCTCACGGCCTGCGACTTCATTGTTTTCCATCACTCTCACCACTTTCAGAAGTTTTCAGCAGCAGGCGGTAGAGAGAGTGTTTTGCGTCTCTTAGCTCCTTGTTTTTGAATTGAGGATGGAAATGTTGCTTCAGTCTCATTGTTATCAGCAAACAGGCAGTGATAATCTCACTGTCCTACCTGCACAGCAGCGAAAAACAGACAGTGTGCAGTTCCATGCTATTTAATAATCACTTAGACCAATGGTTCTCAACCTTTTTTCACCAAGTATCACCTGAGAAAATAGTTGTCTCTCCAAGTACCACCATATGACCAATGTTAAAATACAGTCTATGCACAGTTCATGCAGGACTCGGAGGCAAAT
>CALSBW010027854.1:0-13794 GCA_943590975.1 Lindbergichthys nudifrons | reverse complement strand
GAAAGTGTTGACATGTAGAGTGAAAGGGTTGACATGTAGAGTGAAAGGGTTGACATGTAGAGTAAAAGCGATGGTGGAAAAAACATGTATATACATGCAATATACAGTAGAGTCTTAATTCATTGGTCCAATAATACAAAAATACTACAGTACCAGTATGCGTTAAAGTTCAGTTTTTTCCAATCACCGTCATCACAATAGAATGGACCCTAAAATAAAAAATGAATGCATTACTCAGCAGTTCCAATATATAAAAGCTCAGTCACAGTCCCAAATGCCCATAATGTTCATATTTAGACAATGTTGTAGCCATTTATAAAACCTGCCTACCACACATGTCAGAAAAATAACAAATTAAGGCAAAGGAAAAAAAGAAGATCAGAAACTACACTTTTTCAAGGACGTATTTTTCTGATGCTGCAAAAACACAGCTGTATACATATTGTTTATTTTATCGAAATGTTTGTTATTAAAATCTTAAAAATGAAACATAAAGATAATACTAAGTGTAGTGCCGTCCTGTTTGACCTGCTGTCCATTCAGCATGATCCTGAGGCTTTCTCCTCTGCCAGGCATACTGTACATCATACAGTATCTGACCCCCAAGGCTGATTATCAGCTCAACAAAAATAAGTTATGTGGCGGAATTGTTTTGGTCACAGTGCTATTACCCATTTTGAACAAAGCTTGCATGAAATCAGTTTTTTGTCTTCAAATCTTGTATTATGAATCTGACCTTCTGTTCTTTTGATGAAAGAGTAACTTATGATTTTGTCCCAATACATTTTTCACACAATCAATCTTTGAAATGAGCACTTCATGTAATTGAGAACATTATCAAATACCACTGATCCCGTAATGGGGCCTACTAATGAAATCTTCAACAAAGATTTGTTTACTAAATATATTTCAAACTTGTATAACTAGTTTGTTAATCCATACTACAGTAAAGAGCTGTGTTAACGAATGAGAGTGACAGGGCATCATGTTCCATAATAAGAAGGAGGAATAGTGAGATTTTGTGCTAAAACAGCATTCAGCATTCAGCATCCTCAATTCTGTCCTTGACTAAACCGCAGCGCAACCACAACAAACCACTTAGAAAAGGGAAATTAAATATAATGACTACAATGGCATGGTGAAAAAGCAGACATGGCAGGGGTTTTCCTCAGTATCATCCTACAAGGTCAGAAAAAAAAATACCTTATCTATCTCTGATATATATAACACACAGCTTCACAAGAAAATGCATTCAGTCTATGAACTGACCTGTCCTAGCAATTCACTGAGTGATGGATGATTGAGGAGGATAATAAGTCATAGTTGTTCACTTGTCTTATTGACTAATGCCCCCTGCTGGTATACTTTAACCACTGACTAACACTGGTGTCTTACAAGAGAGATCAGACAATGTTCAAACATATACACACCATGTAAAGACAGAAGTAAGTACAACTTATTAAAGGTAGAGTAGGTAAGAATGGAGAAACCAGCTCAAGTACGCAGCGGAAAAAAGTCTGCCCCTTCCTTCAGACTTCCTTACAGAGCCCCTCCTCCAACACACACGAACGCGCACGTGACCAATGAGGGCACGAGATAAGTTTGTGCACGAGATGGAAGGCTGACAGGCAGGTAGGCCATCCAGTTACTTCCCCCGGGCCGGGGCAGATGATTGGTCGTGCTTTTTACAGCGCCACGGCTTCCACAGATGAAATTGTGTAATGTATTTATTGTCAAAGCATTTCATGTATTCATTGCTATCGGGATGTTCAGAGCATTCCATGGAATATAACGAAAAGTGTTTCTGAAGGGAATTGCCTACCCTACCTTTAACAGGACAAACAAAGTAAATTGCCCAGGTGCCAGAAAGCCGGTATAATGGTCGGTAGAAAATGTAGAAAGAACTATCCTAAGCTTGTTCTGTCTGGCTAGTTCTGGTTCCAAACGTCACTCCAGGTGTGTTTGTTCAAAAAACAATTACAATTTCTCTTGAATTAAGAATTAAGCTTCACATGGAACAAGGGCAACTGCCAACTGGGCAATAACTATCTAATCAACAGCTACATGCAATTTAGCTAGCAGGAGCCTAGCAACGTATGCTAACTAATTTCATGGAAAGCACCAGCTTACTCTGTCAGGACTGTTAAGGACGCACACATCGTCAACCACTGCTCTATTTCCTCTGGACTCCGGGCAATCCTTTGGTAATCAAGGCCAATAGACAGCCTTTTTTACAGCCATCCTGTAACAACAGTAGCTTTTTGCACCAATAAATACCTAGATGGATAGTATTTAATAAATCTTGACCGAAAGTGATCTGTAAAGATCTGAGAGTGTCTCCACCTGTGTCTTTTAGGAGCTTTGTAAAGGTCCTCCCCCTAAATGAGAGCACCCTGAGCACTTATTCAGCCTGACCGCCCACAGTCCTCTCCCTGACTCCGAGATGGTGGTGCAGCAGGTGGGTTTAACAGAAAGCTAATCTTTTTGTTGGCAATGCTCTTTTTTAAACTCTGGGGACAGCACAGCAAAGGCCTCTCATAGCTCCCTTTTTCTCCTCGGAAATGTGTACTTTGAACTAGAACAACTCAGCAGGGCAGTGAACCTTCTCAGGGCCTTCAGAGAGGAGTCAGTGAGTTGGACTTGGTGAGTAAGTTGGTACAGGTGGTGAGAATGCAGGTGTTTTCTGGTGTTCTCTATTCTTGAGACATCGCCTCAAGAATAGAGGCTTTGTTTTTCATCTCAGGTTAGAGACTTGATGTAGTCTCTAACCTGAGATGGTTAGCTTGAATTGAGGCACAAACCCCAGTTTCTGGCCATTGATCCTAGGTGATTGCCGACTTCCTGTGGGATCATTAACATTTCTGTTGCTGCCGTTAGACATGTTAGATCCTCTGTGACTCCTGCGGGGTATACTAGGAAGCAAGTTCAACAGAAACAGGGTTTCTTTACTACCCCTAATACGAGATAACAAGTACCACAAAGGTAGTTAGCAACTGTCTTTGTTAACTGAGGACTTTTTCCGAATTCTCATAAAAGTGGGCGTTTGGAGCGTCATTTGACTCATGTACTGCGCAAAAGGGATTGATCTATTTCTGTCACATAAGAATTTTTGGAAAATGTCACGGCATATTGTTGCTGGCCATCATATAATAAAACGAAATAAATCTACGTATGTGACTCAAGTAATATATTTAATTTACAACTCACAACGTGCGCCCGCAGTTTCAACACAGTCTCACGGCATTTCGTGTTATAGTCACGAAATTAATCTATTGATTCGTGTTCACCAACACGATTTCGCCATTTTTTTCGTGTCACACAGAACGATTTTAAAAGCAATGTAAATAATAACAAATTAGAAGGAAAAAAAGATTAAAAAAAATACAGATTTCAGTATTCTGACACAGAACGATTTTAGAGGCAATGTATTTCTATTGGTAGTATGTTTCGTGCCTGCACCAAATAATAACAAATTAGAAGGAAAAAAAGATGACATAAAATACAGATGTCAGTATTCTGAGGCTCTGAGCCATTTTTTGAGCCGGACAAAAAGACGTGTTGCAGGCACGAAACATACTACCAATAGAAATACATTGCTTTTAAAATCGTTCTGTGTGACACGAAAAAAATGCGAAAATCTTGTTGGTGAACACGAATCAATAGATTAAATTAATTTCGTGACTATAACACGAAATGCCGTGAGACTGGGTTGGCAGTTTTGCACATACTCCGGACTGAATGCTGTCTGCGAGGGCTCTGAAGTCTGGCTCCAGTCAGCCGTCTGTGGGGTTTCTGTCAGTAAGGCAACACCTGTACTTTCATTTGATTGTTTTCGTCTGTGTAAATTCCAGTTGGATGTTGTAAGTGAATCGAAAGTAGGCACTCACTCTTAGTGCACATACGGGGAGAAGAGTCCCCTAAATCACTCTCATTTGACTGTCAGCAGGTTTTGTGATAAGCCGGACCTCAACTTTCCTAGCACGGATAGCATTCTTTAGCGGTAGCTTGTTTTTGTGGTTGTTGGTGTTGTGGTCCTGCTCTAGATTTCCTCGTATCAACTGTGTTTGATTGTGATGACACAACTTAGATACACATGTGTCCTTACCAAGGTAAACATAATTCCTCTTTCCATTTTGGATTAAAAATATTACATTTTAGTTTTGCTTTCGTGGAGCCTCCGCCATGCTAGCTAACTTTAAGTCACATACCAGTGCTGTGTTTGATCTTTGCAACAGTTAACAGACCAGTCTTCTTTTAATTAATTAGTTGTGTTAACGGTAGTCTATGTATTTTATATATCTTTTTGGAGGTACAGTCTAAAAGATCTGCCAGTTGTTGAACATTGATCTAGAGGATAATCAAATGTCTTACATGTTTCTAGAAGGTAACTCTTCACTAAAGCTATCGGATAAATAAGGTGAGTATACGGGGTACAATATTTCCCACTCAAAAGTAGGAGACCTAGACTACCTCCCTAAAATTGTACTTAAAGGGACTGAAAAACTCTCCTCTTCCGTGGTTCTGAACATATATCCGACAAGCACCAAACTAGTCTTACTACAAATGATGAATAGAACTATATTATTATATATATATCCGACAATATAGGAAAAATTATTTGTTTTTAACTGTTAGCTCTTTCAGCACTGGTGCCATTGTTAGGGCTATTAGAACGGCTGATAGCTCAGTCTGCTGTCAGCGTGGCTAGCACTGCTACTTACATTAGCTAGCTACTGGTTGTACAGTACTGTGTGTATTTGGACTTCATTAAATCAATATTTAAATAATGATTTAAAAAACTTCTTAATTTAAGTTGAATGATATTGGCATTTTGTATGGAGTTCAGCATCTCCAGCCATACTCAACTACTGGCACATATTTTGCACATATTTCACTCTAATTTGAAATAATGTATTTATCTGGGAAGCTGTTACAGCTGGCAGCTAAAAATAAGCATTCTTTTATAAATTGGTAGCAAATAACGTGGCATTTTTCTCAGGACACTGAATGCCAAATCAATAACAGCACAAAAACATCATCTTGGCATGGACGCTGTCGTATGTGAAACGCAAGGCACTTGTGGAGCTATACAGTGTGGATTCAGGGGGGGGGGGGTACGTAACACATTACCACTTCTTCTTGCCCTTGACAAGGTTCCTGAGTTTGAACAGCCTATTGTTGACAGTATTCCTCACTGAACTTGCCTTTTGTATTCAGTTAACAATAGGAAACTGTTGGCTGAACTCAGTTGCAACCTTGCCCGCTCTTAAATATATCTCCTGTATAGTAATCCATCACAGTGGGCAGCCGCGAGTGACGGACCCACTTGATTTGGAAGAATTCACATGTGAAACTTTTCCTTATTTCCGCTCAGTACTCAGTGTTTCATTACTAAATCATGCCTTTCTTAAGCAAACGTGTCGTAGCCAAGGGAGCGGAAGCAGAATAAAACATAGAGGTTTTAAAAATAGAAAGTAGGCTAACAAGTTATTTAATCAAATTCTTGAATAATCAACATTCAAAAAGCACATGAGACAAAATGAGGCTGAAATGAGAATGCAAATATTCACCCAATCACACACATATTCATATTATTGTGTGTGCCTTCAGGATCAATTTGGAGTTCAGTAAGTCAATGACACTTCAAAATACGTATTGGAGGGGCCTGGGGTTCCCATATTGTAAACAAATTGCATACAAATTCAAATTAAATGAAAATGTCATACTGCTTTCTGACCACCCTACTCTCTATGTGACTCAACACCCAAGTCAAGTTATTCCTACCAACAATGATGGTCTGGCCCCGGGGGAAAGTGTCAGCTTTCTGAGGCCCAGGCCCGAAAACGGGTTGTATCTGCATATTTCTCTTGCGTATAGCCCTTTAAGCTACACGACGCCGTAACGGAACGATAGAAACGGACCAACGACAACGGGTCCAAAGGTGGATAGATCTGGGAACGGAGCGCTCTGGGGTTCCAACGGGGCCGTGTGGTCGCCTATACGGTCATCCGTTTCTGATAATGACGACGCAATAGCCCCGCCTCCCCCCACCTCTGCTGCTCACCCCCGCAAAAGTACACTGCACACTGAATTCAGATTATTTATCTTTATCTCGATATGGACATAAACGCGAGTGAAGTCTAATCTGACAGGACGGAGACACGCAGCTCCTCCCGCTGTGATGCAGCTAAACACGCTAAATACTGGATCAGCTGCTGCATGAGACAGACACTGACGCTGTCAGAAGAGAGGAACAAGAGACAGGCTCCGTGTATTTTATTATTATATATCATTATATCGTCGTTATTCATTTGTTTTAAAGCTCAATAAATAACAAAGAAGACCTTTGACCGGCACTTTTATAATTTTGTCCGGAAGATTTAAACTTTAACACACGTTGACCGGCGAAAAACTCTGCCCGGTTCCCTCGGCCCCCACCGCGGAGAATAAACAGAAGTGCAGCCATGACAACCATTCTTCTTCGCTGCTTTTGTAGAGGAAGTTACAGCGCCACGTACAGGCTCGGCATATGTACTGCAGCTTTTCCAGCGGTTGGATCTAAACGGAGCTGTCTCGTGTGGGCAGACACTATCCGGTGTATATTGCGTGTGGGCGGAAGCTTTTTGGCGATTGCGTTTGCGTTAATCCTATGCGTTTTGCCGTATGCGTTCCCGTGGGGCCGGGGCCTAAATGCGCCACCTAATCATTTGGGCTCATCGAAAGGGATCATAAAAAACATACATATTTTTACCTGATCAGAGCTCCTCTTCAAACAGAGATTCAATGAAGGATATAAGGGATTAACATGAAATGATGTTGCTCCTGAGACCTCTGGGTCAGAAGACCTTTTTTATCCAGATCTTACTTTCCTGCGCACTTTCTTTGTTTCAAAACAAACAACACAATTTGTGCACTCTTCTTTCTCTTCTGTGGATATAAATGTTCTGCAGAGTTCTACAGTCTTGCCATAATCCATGCCAAACACTCATCTCACCCCCCTTCAAACAGTCCTTGAATGACACTCCCCTTTCAGAATTTGGAGAGAGATGTTAAACGTTTTTGCATACATTTCATAACAACTGAAAATTTGAAATAAAACTGACTCCTTTTGTTTTTCAAATCTCTATTTCTGACCAGATAATTGCTGCTCTTATCACTTTGTTGAACATGAATTTATTGCATTATGAGCATGGTGCGGAAAGATTTCATTATTTGGACACCAGATGTCCTATTCATTTTCAAGGCCACAGCAGGCCTGCTGCTGGTAATAAGCTTTCATAAAAGAAGCCTCTAAAAAACACATGCATGAGACTGGAGAACAAGCAGAACACTAAGGTGAGAAAGACCGTTTTTGATATATTTACAAAACACAGCGAAAAAAGGTGAACTAAATCCGAGTGAAGGAAGTCTGTTTCCTTGTCTGTTAAGGTATAGGGTGGGTGCTGCCCAGTTTTGATGTAGTCTTTGAATACATTCACAGTCATGTTACAGGGGTGATTTCTGTGGACACCTATAACACAGCCATAGCACAGTGAAAGCCCCGATGCCTGCATCGCTGTGAGACGTGAGAGAAGAAACCCTTGGTCAACAAGCAGGTGGAGACTTTTCATTGAGCAAATGTAAAATATTTTATATAAAGTTATTTCAACTGAAATGGTTATGCTTTTGTATGGCTGTATCATGCATTTGTCAGTAACTTAGAGTGGAAGGAGACATCAGGACACAGAGGGAGCTTTCAGAAGCGCCGAGGAAACGGCTGCAGAGGCTTTAGAGAAATGTGAGGAACAAGGTTATCCCCCTCTGGAAGTGTGTCAGTTGGCGAGGGGTGAGGAATGGCGATGCTGTTCTCCAGTTATCAGCGTCTAGGTCGCAGCGGATCAGGGTCAAGGGGAACAAGATGAGAGGGAGAGGGGGGTTGGCGCAGGGGGAGGAGGACCACACCTGGTGGAGGCACGCTTCAGGGGAGTGGTGGAGCACACGCTCTGCTAACTCCAGCCAGGAGAAGCCAAAGAGGCAGGGTTTAGGCAGAGCTGCACAGCCAGTTCTAGCCTTGACATGCGCCTGAATGACGTAAATACAGTAGGCCCCAACCAAAGTGTGTACAACTGAGATGAAGGGGGAGCTGGGTCTTCTCAGTACACTCACACTACCCTGCTGAGTAGTGTTGTGAGAGGATGTTTAGCACCATTTGAATCTGGGGTCAGTCTATTTCAGCAAATCCTCAATGTATAATAATACTTTTTTCCCTCAGTTTCAGATAATACATTTCTCAAGTGGAAGAATCTATGACTGAAGACAAATGAGTGATTTACATAGGCCTACTGTGTATCTGAAATAAACTTGTACTCCAACAACTGCCTTTTTAAATATCAATCCATGAAATCCCACAGTTTGCCACAGCTGAACTTCCTGTGTTTCAGTTTCTTTGTTTGGGCTATGAGGTAAATAAATCACATTTCTGTCATTTGCAATGCTCTTCGAAATCTAGAATACCATCTACAGATAATGCAAAGAAAGAATATGAAGAGGCATGAAGTGACATGTAAGAGACAAAGGCACACACACCTCTCCCATAGGAGCAAGGCATAGCATTATAGCTGTTTAGTCTTTGTTGTTGTTGTTTTATATCTGCTTGTATTCATTTCGACTAACTCTGTAACTGGTTTGGTTTATTTGTAGTTATTTCTTTGACTGTGATGTTTTTTTTTTGTCATTTTGTGTCTTTTTGTGGTTGTTTAAATGTTTCTTTGTGATCATTTGGAGTCTCTCATTGTTGGTCTATCTCTCTTTGAGTGACCAGAGGCCTGTACTACGAAGCCGGTTCAACCTAACCTGGATATGTTTGAGTTAGTCGGTTGGCCCAATCCAAAACATACGCGCTCTGGCTAAGCTGTCCTACGACGCTGGTTATCAAGTGGATCGCTCAAGCCCGCCGTGTCCTATCTAGTTAGGTGCGCGTTCACATGAAAGGGGCGGTATCTGGAGCATTCGACCAATCACAAACATGGACAAGCGTACTGAGCGCAGCGTCATACTTCCTGAATGAAAAGTGAACTTTAATATTAGTAAAATATGAAGAAGTTAAACTTTAAACATCCATGACTTAAACACTTTATCCAGGATCAAAGCCACATAGCTGCACCTGCAAGGTGAATACAGCTGGTCAAAGAAAAAGTGTTTGAATGCGTACATTAACAGGTTTATGATATCACTGCCCCGTCCAAGACACGATCTGACTTTCATTACATTTGACTCGAGTGTTTCGTCAACTTAATGTGTTGCTTAAAATAATACTTCTGCATACAGTATGTGACGCTGTGAGTGTTGCACGGCCAGATACGGCTCAGCTGACTCAGATAAGGAAATATATGATACATTATGATGTGATATGATATGAATGATAATGGGACACATCGCCGTCTGCACTCACAGTGCCGCGGACTGTACGTAATGTTACTCTGATCCGGTTACTTATGTTGTGGCAGATATTTAAGTAAGCTTTCTTAACGCTAATGTTATAATAGTCAGATTGCTCTGAAGATAGGAGGGGATATTCTATTCATGTTCACGTTCACACAGTCAGGTGATTTTTGCCGGCCGTCTTTCCTGCAACGGCAGTTTTTCTGTATTTCCTCTATCCTGTAATATGACTTGATCGCTTTAAACTCCGCACACGGAGCTCTGATTGGTCAGCAGGCGGTGCTTTCACTGAGTTGATCTCTTAGCCTGCAACCTAACCTCCTCCAGAGGAGGTTAGCCGCTCAGCATCAGTTACCATGGAGATCTAGCCCGCTAAAAAGAGAACCAGCATCGTAGGACCGGAAAGCCCGAGTTTTCCCTGAAGTCAGCCGCTAAGAGAACATCCAGCTTCGTAGTACAGGCCTCTGGTGATGCTTGTTAGGATGTGGAATTCAACATTGTACAAAGATTCAATTTTTTCAAAGTCATCTTTCAGGCATTCTTCTCGGATGCCTCTCATACATGTGCTCAATGATGTTCTCCCCAAATGACATCTCCTGATAGATATAGAACACAACCAGAACAAATATTTAGAAAATTGAAATCATGTTTTTTGGACGAATTACATTTAATCAAAGCTTCTGATTTGCAGTTATAACACATACAACAAAATCTACATTTGGAAAAAAAGACATGACAGTAGACTTTTCTGACTTTCCTCTCGTCTTAATGAATAATCATCCTAAAAGTGTTGGCCCTGGTGTATTCATGAAATGCTTCTAAACAGTGTGTAATGTGGTCGGAAGGTTTTCTTCTGTTCCTAGCCTTGTTTTTGGTTTGGTTTTGTGCCTTTATATGTGTATTATGCTTTCGTGTGTTTGACGCTATAGAGTGGTTTGATGCTTCTTATGATGCCTATGCTTGTGCAAACACATCCCAAAGTGTTGTTTTGACCCACAACTAATGATACAAATGTGTCAACAAATATTTGTTATGCACATAGATTCCGATATAAAACTTTGTCAGGCTATATTTGCAGAATAATAAATGCATGCATGGTTCAAACCTGATTTACAGCAGGGCTGTCCAAACATTTTTCACTGAGGTCCACATACAGAAAAATATCTGAAGGGCTGGGCCCCTCACTAGAGGTGAGAAGTAAGTCATAAGTTCGCAAAATCAATCAAATGTAAGTCAAATATTCTTGATAACAGAATATTCTTAAAGGAAAAAAAACAGCCTACGTCACAGCTTTACATATAAAGGGTTTCATTTCATTAGTTACCAAAAATGTAAGGCGAAATATAAAGGGTATATTGTTAAGTTGTTATGGAAATAAGTTATTGGGCTTTTTTTTATCAACTAAGATTTATTTTTTTCATTGACTGAATTTATTTGAAAAGTGGGCTTATTAATACATGAATACTAACATATGTTTACATATATAAGGAGTACAATATAAGACATTTCAGGTGTGGGCCATATTCAGTTGTACTTTTAGAATTAGCTGCGTGCCAATTCAATATGGACCCCCTGATTTACAGCTTCAGTCCTTCAACATTACATATCAGCTAAACCAGAGTTAAACATAAAGGTATTACATATTTTCTAACTTGATATGAGCTGTCCACAGACACACTGTGGTGTATTTATATAATGCAGTACAACATATTCCATAAACTGACTGAATCAGCTCTTTGTGTTAGAAGTGTTCCGTTGGTGAGATAAGTGACGTAAAACATTTCCTTCACTGACACAAGGTCATTCGCTGAAACAACCAATACATCTCCTCCGTAGTATGTATGCTACGAACTCAAAACATGATAGTAAAAACTTTGTTAAAAGGAAATGTGGTCCTGTTTTACTTCCTCACAATGCAGAAAGTTTAACATTAATACTTTTGCTATTTTTTGAAAAATGTCCATCCAGGATCTGTGCTGCCAGAGAGCTTGGCCTTCACAAGACAAGCCCGGGCTCACTTCTTATACTAACAGTCATGTGGTCTAGACATCCTTTAGCGTGAGTGCTTTACCATCAAATCTAAACCCTGAGTCACTATTAGACGGTCAGAGCAACTGACGGAGGTGGATCTGATGGAGGTGAGGAGGTCAAACAAACACAGGACCCAGGAGACCGCTGTTTGCCACTGGTTAACGTGTATACAAAATGTATACCAAACCACTCAAATGCGTAGTGCATGGACCGAGAAGGACAAACAAATCAACGTAACACTGTAATATTACAGATCAACAACACAGTTCTCATTTATTCATTTTATTTATATTTTATTTATATCATTAAATCGATTTTTTGTTTGTTTTACCTGAGTGTTTCAGGGTCTTCTCTGAATACCTTGAAGGCCCCGACAGTTCACCACTGACGTTAACCTACTTTTGTTTCATAACTACTAATTATGAAATGTATTGTGTGTATTTATTCTAACCACTACCACAATGTGACAAAGTAGTTGTCTTGCTTAGATCCCCAACAAGTTGTTGGGTTGCGTAAGTAAACCTAAAACCTGTTTATTTTGACTGGGAACTTTTTGTTGGCTACATAAACCATCATAGTTTAAAGCATAGGGCAACCGACCAACCCTTCTGTACTGAACAAGTAAAGAGTGAGATGTTGTTTTATTGTCTTATCTTTGGATATTATTTCTATTGATTGCAATAAAAGTGTTCCCACCATGACAGAGAACTGCTGGGATCTGAGTAAAACAAGTCAAATGGGTGAAGTGTGATCTAATGTCATGTTTTCAGATCACCTCATTGATTTGTGATCAAAGTCCAGCTCCAGCCTCCTCCCTGTGGAGAGACTCATAGAGACAGGATGTGGGACTTTAGGAGTAGATAACACAATCTCAGGGGTTGGCATATGTGAAGGGTAGCGTCTGCTTTGTGCCAAGGTGAGACCTGAAACACCAGCACACCAGGAACATAAACACGCTTCACACTGATACTCATTGCAGGTCCTGCCCTTTTATATAATCATGTACAAAATCCATCCTCCGAGCCCCCACTCCCACCCCAGCCCCCAGTGGTGTTGTTGTGCCCAGGGGGATCCGCAGCCTTGACGGGCTCTCTTCTGATTGGTGGCCTTTTCAGGGGGTGGAAGGGTTAGGACGGCCTGTCAAAGTCTCCTCCGTCAGCCTTGAGGAGATGAAGTGATGCCTCCTGGACCTCCGGCCTGCTCCACACTCATGATGCAATCAGCAGCCCCCCCCCTATCACTCACTGACAACATCATCTGTGTTTCCCGGCATGTGTGTGTGTGTTTCGGCTTGGACAGATGTTTAGTTTGAGCACTGCACAGAGCTGATTTAAGCATTATATTAAAGGAATCGTTTAACATTTTGAACAATATGGTGTTTAATCAAAGTCACATGAGAAGGACCGTATTATGTGTTTGCTGACAGGTAGCTTTGTTTAGCACTAAAGATCACTCATTTCAGCGACACACACATACACCACAATTGACTAAAGGTTAGGTTCAGATGATTTCATGGACTCAGGGACTTCTTCCACCTGGTGCTGCCATCTGGGCATTTGAATATTTGAGTTGCACTTAAGGATGTGTGACACACATGTGAATCATGTGAATGGCATCGTTTTTTGGACAGTTTGGCATAGACCACAATTTACTGAAGGGTTGGTTCGGATTATTTCAGGGACACAGAGACACTTCATATGAAAGTTGGACCTTCTCAAGTAACTCACAATCACCTGAATGTCATCTCTCTGTCCAATAGGAGCCCAGCAGCTCATCACCCGTTTCCAGAACTGCTTGATTTAATGATATGCTATATGTTGCATGCTGTGAGCAGTCCCTGTGTTGCTGGTGAAGAAATGTAAATGAACCTTATCATTAGTCAGTTGAAATGAATATTCTGAGCTGAAAGCAAAGGCAGTGATGTTCTCATGAATCTGTCGGTGTGTGAAGGAAGCGTGAATACATCCTAGCCTTGATCCTGGACTGAGTGAAAGCTGTCTGATGCACCGCCTCATTCATTTCAACACCTTGCTATATACAGCCTTATCTGACTGTTTGTAGATGTGAGTGACATGATCTTCCACACGTTGCTGCCATCTGAAGATGGAGCACTCATTCTCACCCGTGTGAATGTAATGCTTTTTGGTTCAGTTATGGAGCTGTAGGGCTTCCAACACACACTGAGGACATGGATACATGTATAGTTCATTTGGGTATTTTGATGGGACTTGACTATGCACAAATATTAACTATTGCCAGCTTAAATAAAAATGTTTTAGATAAAAATGTAAGTATTAAAAAGCAGCACAAGTTATCTGTGGACAAATTGACCAGTCAACTGTG
>CALSBW010027850.1:0-20281 GCA_943590975.1 Lindbergichthys nudifrons | reverse complement strand
CAGTTTTATCTTTGTTTAATTGGAGAAAGTTCTGACACATCCAGTCACTGATTTGTTCAATGCACTTACTCAGTGTTTGAATTGGAACATAGTCTCCTGGTGAAATTGTTATGTAAATTTGTGTGTCATCCGCATATCTATGGTAACTTATTTAGTTGTTTTTGATTATCTGAGCCAGTGGTAGCATGTAGATGTTAAAGAGAAGAGGCCCCAAGATGGAGCCTTGAGGAACCCCACATGTCATATTTGTCAACTCAGATGTGCATTTACTAGGGCTGTCAAGTTAACGTGTTAACGTTAACGCAAACAATTTTTAACGCCACTAATTATTTTAACGTGAGATTAACGCATGTGTATTTGTCCTCGGCCCGCCCCCTAGTTTCAGAGCCCAAAGGCTTGACGTTGTTGTTGTTGTT
The DNA here is from genome assembly GCA_943590975.1 of Lindbergichthys nudifrons. Classification (NCBI taxonomy): domain Eukaryota; kingdom Metazoa; phylum Chordata; class Actinopteri; order Perciformes; family Nototheniidae; genus Lindbergichthys; species Lindbergichthys nudifrons. The sequence goes on along the minus strand of CALSBW010027850.1, from coordinate 19,865 downwards.
GATGTTAGTTGGATGGTGGGAGACTCTAGCGAGAGATATGGATACAAAAAAAGGTGTTTTAAACAGCAAGCCAAGCACACAGCTGATGCTGACAGCCCCGCTCCTGCTGCTCGCTTGCGGCAGACCACGCTTGAAAGTTTGCCGGGGAGACGCCTGGACAACAACAGCGATAGCTAAATGGGTGGCTACAGCTTAACATTGTGGAGAACGAGGGGCTGCGTTAGATAATTCGGATCGCATCCAACGTGTCGACTGCACATCACAGGGCATTATTTTGATCCACAGTGGCAACTTCAGTCTCATGCTTTGACTGAAGATGAAGACAGAGGAGCGGCATATCGCCGACAACTGTAAACAGGCTTGTCTGTTTGAGCAACTGGCTCAGTGCAAATAAGTAGACAGGGTTGGGAGAGAGTGTAATACCCCTTTCACACCAAGGCTTTTCCCGTTCTAGCTCCGTGCTAGAGCTTTTCTGGTTCAGAACCGGTTCTTCGGTTCAGCTCCCGCTCTGTTCACACCGCTCAGAGTCCGACTGGTGCTGCGTCATTGCGTCATCGTTTGCGTCATGACGTAACCGTTTGCGTGCCTGCTTCATAAAGCCAAACCGCGCGGAAACCCCTCACATCGACAACAACAACAATGGTAGATTGTATTGAAGCGCTACTCGTTGTGGTTTTGCTCTGTCGAAACGAAATGGAACAAATGGGACGACTTTACTACCAACTTTACAGTCGTTACATGCTACATTCAAGACTTCTTTACAATCATCATCATCAACTTCAACGACGATTCGTTAGGAGAAAGAAGGTAAATATACGTCCTATTCAATGGCGTTAGAGCTAGCTGTTGTTAGCCTCTGCATGCGCCAAGCTCAAAATACCCAGCTTTGCAGCATTAATTACTATGGTATAACATTAAAACTGATTCTCAATGTTATTTCCACAGATCATGTTGAAGCTGGCGGAAAGGCGGATGTCGCGTGTTATTTGGACACAGCCCAGATCTTCCGACTGGTGGAACACCATTGTTCCAGACTTCTCCCCTCTGCAATTCATGCAGAATTTCCGCGTGTCCAGGGAGTCCTTTGACTACATCTGCAACCAGGTCAGCGGCGTTTTGGGGAGAAGAGACACAAATTACCGTCTGTGTATACCCAATAGAAAACGGGTTGCAATTGACCTCTGGAAGCTGGCCACCGGAGGTGAATACAGGACCATCAGTCATCTTTTCGGGGTAGGCCTAAGCACCGTTTGCCTCTGTGTTCAGGATTTCTGCAGGGCAACCATGGAAATGCTGCTTCCACTACATATCACATTTCCTGATGTGGAGAAGTTGGTGGAAATGGCCACTTTTTTCAAAAACCGTTGGAGAGCACCACAGTGTGTTGGTGCAATAGATGGAAGCCACATCCCTATTTTAGCACCACAAAATTATCCCAAGGACTATTAGAACAGAAAAGGATGGCATTCTGTTGTTCTACAGGCTGTTGTTGATGGCAGGGGGATGTTCTGGGATGTGTGTGTTGGCGACCCAGGTAGTGTACATGATGCTAGAGTGCTAAAACAATCCAATCTTTGGGTGGCTATCAGTGATGGAGTGTTGCTAGGCCAAAACAAAATGACCATCTCTGGCTGTGATGTGGGACATTACCTGATTGGTGACCCAGCCTATCCAATAAAAAGATGGCTAATGAAACCATTTTCGGACACTGGGAGACTGACCCCTGAACAGCACACCTACAATTACAGGCTGAGCAGTGCACGGTCGGTTGATGAGATGGCTTTTGGAAGGCTAAAAGGAAGATGGAGGTGCCTCCTAAAAAGGAACGACTGCGAGCTGGAGCTCAGCAAAATAATGACAGTGACTTGCTGTGTACTACACAACATATGTGAGGAACATAGTGACAACTTCACTGAAGATTGCCATGAACGTCTTGTGTACAACCAACCCCCTTTACACCCCTGTCCAGATAATGGTAGACAAGAAGGAGCTGACGTTAGATCCGCATTGATGGGCTATTTCAACATGGAGGACCACTAATATTACTGCAGTTAAACCTGATCTATTTTGTATCATGTCTCTTTTTTTTACAATAAAATCACTGGATCAGACTTGAATTGTGTTTATTTTGTATACAAATCACAGAATCTAGATACAAACAGGTATGAACAATATTCTTATAGAAAAAGTGCATACCCAAACGGTTTAGACTATATTCTTATAGAAAAAGTGCATACCCAAACGGTTTAACTATATTCTTAACTCAAATACACAGTGGGCCAAAATAAAAAAAACGGTACTAGTCGAGGGCCGGACTGGTTCAATGTTTATTGCAAAACTCATTGCACATATTAAACATGGAACTAATAAAGCTTAAATGATTGCCTATAAAAACAACATTACACATTAAATAATCAGTTGCATTCATTTCTTATGGCTCTATCTGCAGTAATTTCTTTCACAACATGGTCACCCCTACCAGCCAAGCAAGCCGTGGTTGTCCAGCTGGAGTCTGTCGAATATGCTGGAAATTGGGGACTACTAATATTTCTGCAGTTAAACTTGATCTAATTGTATCATGCCTATCTATCCTATTTTTTCAATAAAATCAATGGATCAGACATATGACTTGTTTATTTTATATACAAATCAAAGACAAGTATGGACAATATTTGTATATAAACAAGATTTATTCAATCAGAATATACTTTATATACTATAATAATGTGTTAAAAAAAGGTATGAACAAAAAAGGTATGAACAATTTACATACAAAAATAAGGTCAGCTCTTCAATCCTGTCTACCAAGCCAAGCATTGAGTGGCTGTTCAGCTCAATTCTGCTGAACACCTTTAGGAACTCAGTATTGGCAGTATGCACCTCCTGAAGCATCGCCTGGCCCTGCTCCAGTAGCCTTTCATCCCTCATGTCACTTTTCTCCATATACATCAGAAGGCCAGATGACGAATCCCGCTTCCTTTTAACTACAAAGGGAAAAATAATGAAGTCAACACAGTATTCATGATATTTTATGAGATGTATATTATATACTGTGTAATGAAATGTCGTATTGTTATTATGGCTGCAGTTGCATAACTTGAACAACTACTACAATGACTATGCCATGATAAATGCACATGGCAACAGGGAACAGTATTACTATAATGATCACTGTAAACCTTACCCTGTTTGTTTCGGCCCACTGGCTGGATTAGGTTCACCAGACATTCCTGGGAAGAGCTGCTTGCCGTAAGAGGAGACCCTTCCATCCGCATTGGCGAGCTACACGCCGACGGTAGTGGTGGTTCCGACACAGTACGCTCCAAACCAGATATTTCTGTAAACACAATATAAACACAATGAACAAAAGTAGCCCTTCAACAAATCATAAATTGTTAGTGAGAAGAAAGAAGATACATTGGAGGCGTTAGCGGTCTTTGCCATGGGGATACCTTTGTTTATTATTGTTAGCATTAGCATGCTAGCGCTATTATTGGTTTGGATGCACATCCGGTAGCTGTAGTAGCTCAACTTTAGCTTTATTGCCAGGTCTGTCGATAGCTACATGGTTGTAAAACAAAAAGCCACAAATAAAACAAATCGGTAATGCATAACTCACCGGCTAATGAGCTCCGCACATTCAGCGACTCGTCCTGCAACACAATTGACGAGAGAGAAAGCGAGTTCACCGTGGATCCAAAACAACTTGTCGGTCTGCCTCCGAGGACCGAGTCTAGCAAGTCAAAATGTGGACTTGCTTTCGGACGACCGCTGCCACTCCGTCCGAGGTCTCGCTTTTGGTCCCGATAATCCTTCTTAACCTTCTTCAATTTGTTGCCAATCTGCTCAACTGTACGGTCAAACCCAGCGGTTGCCATCTCTTGCTGCAATTGTTGTAGAATTGCTTTGGACCGCATGCTCCCCTCCAGCTTCCTCTGTACCTCTTCGGAAGACCAGATTCCCAGTAGGTAGCTCGTCTCTTCGGTGGACCACTGCTGCTTGTTAAGTCTTAGGTTTTCCATCGTTGTGTACAAACTGGATAACACGCAGGCTTTTAGTTGTTGTTAGAGGTTGATCCCGCCCCTGCCCCTGCCCCCGCCTCCGACTTAAGCGTGACGCATGCGGTGCTTGCTTTCTAGACGGACAACTTTTTGGTGCTTGAAACGAACCGGATTCCGGAGCTTAGAGGTGGCTGCGCTGCGGTGTGAACAGGAAAAAACGGTGCTTTTCAAGCTCCAGCTCCGAACCGGCCCTGGAACCGTGTTGGTGTGAAAGGCGTATAAGAGAGAGAGAGAGGTTCCAGATTGTTGTATTGCAAATATTCAGGAGAATATTTGTCATTGTTCAGAGGCTGTTGTGTTGAGAATATTCAGGAGAATATTTGTCATTGTTCCAATGATAATAAACAAACATTTGCATAAAGCATATTTGTCCACTCATATGTTGATAAGAGTATCAAAAACTTGAAAAATATTCCTCTAAGGTACATTTAGAACAAATAAAAAATGTGCGATTCATTTGTGATCAATCGCGATTAACTATGGACATCATGCGATTAATCGCGATTAAATATTTTAATCGACTGACAGCCCTAGTATTTACCTATAGAAACAACGTTTTTTCTGTCCTTTAAGTAGAATTCAAACCAATTTAGAACTGTTGCCGAAAGTCCCACCCAGTTTTCCAGTCGGTCTAGTAATATGTTGTGGTCAACAGTGTCAAACGCAGCACTGAGATCTAATAATACTAACACTGAAGTTCTACCACTGTCTGTGTTTAAGTGGATGTAATTGAAGACCTTTAAAAGAGCAGTCTCAGTGCTGTGGGTTGGACGAAAGCCAGATTGGAACACATCCAAACAGTTATTTAAATGCAAGAAATTACTCAACTGTTGAAAAACAACTTTTTCAATGATTTTACCTAGAAATGGGAGGTTTGATATTGGCCTGTAATTGTTCATTACTGAAGCATCTAGATTATTATTTTTTAAGAGCGGTTTAATGACAGGTGTTTTTCCACAGGCCCTGAAAACTGCAGAGTGAAGAGACTCGTTTACTATATGAAGTAGATCTGAGGCCATGCAAGGAAAAACATTTTTGAAAAACCCTGTTGGAATAATATCAAGGCAGCAGGAGGAGGATTTCAGAAGTTGAATAATGTCCTCTAGGTCTTTATCATTAATCTGATGGAATAGTGTCATGGTGTTTGAATTGATTTTAAGTGGACACAGGGACAACACATTTGCTGTACCTGATGCAGAGGCACTGACTGCTTGTCTGATTTTCTGAATTTTGTCAGTGAAGAAGGAGGCAAAGTAATTGCACGCCCTGGTGGAAAGAAGTTCAGAGGCTCCTGACACAGGGGGGTTAGTTAGTCTGTCGACGGTAGCAAACAAGGCACGTTTTTGTTTTTGGCAATGATCTCAGAGAAGAAAGACTGTCGTGCAATTTTCAATTCCAAATTATAAAAGCCAAGTCTCTCTTTATAGATTTCAAAATGAACCTGGAGATTTGTTTTTCGCCACCTGCGTTCAGCTTTTCAACACTCTTTTTTTCTGTTCTCACGGTCATGGCCTTTCTCCATGGAGATATTTTCTTGCCAGTCACTTCCTTTACCTAAGTTGGAGCAATGGCATCTATAACATTTTACATTTTTGAATTAAAAGCTCATTTACTGAGATGTTAGCAGGGGCAAGTGTGGAAGAGAAATTGTGAGTAAACATTTCCTTAGTAATTTCAGTTAAATATCGCTTTGTGGTTACCTCTTTCTGAACATTTTTGTGAACAGAAATAGAGCTCTCAAAGAAAACACATGAATGATCAGAGAGTGCAACATCAGTCACCTCAACCTCAGAGATATTCAGACCCTTTGAGATAATTAAGTCCAGAGTGTGCCCCTTATTATGTGTGGGCTCCGTCACATGCTGAGTCAGTCCATAGTTATCAAGAACACAAAACAGTTCTTTAGCCCCTCTGTCCTGGGGGTTGTCAACATGGATGTTAAAATCACCAACAATGACTAGACGGTCAAAGTCAATACGCACTATAGACAGCAGTTCAGTAAAGTCATCAAAAAAGCTTGCACAGTATTTGGGTGGTCTGTAGATGTTTAGGAACAGAGCTCGAGAGGAGCATTTCAGCTGAAGGGCCACATATATACTCAAAGGCATCCACGGGAATGCTCCTCTATACCTGAAGGAACTTCTCACATCACAAACCTCCACACGCAACCTCCGCTCCACAACCAACCATCGGCTTCGCCCCCCGAGGACCAAACTCCGCACAATGGGGGATCGGGCTTTCTGTGCAGCTGCTCCTTGCCTGTGGAATTCCCTCCCAGACCACCTGAGGACTCCACAGACCACCTGAGGACTCCACAGACCACCTGAGGACTCCACAGACTACCTGAGGACTCCACAGACCACTGACGCCTTCAAGAAAGGCCTAAAAACCTAACTTTTGATTAAAACTTTTGTTTATTTTGTTTGTTTTTATTATGCCTCCTGTAGCACCTTGGGATTGCTGTTAGCAATGAAAGGTGCTTTATAAATTGAATTTATTATTATTATTATTATCATATTCAAAAGAAGCAAAGTTCCCATAAGATGTCTTCCTGCATTGAATGGAATCATTGAACAGAATAGCAACTCCACCCCCTTTCTTATGCATTCTTTCCTGACTCATAAAACTAAAGTTGGGAGGGGTTGATTCGATAAGAACAGCTGCACTGTTATTTTGTTCAATCCAAGTTTCCGTTAAAAACATAAAATCCAGATTGTGCTCAGTGATAAAATCATTGATTAAAAATGTTTTTCCTGGCAAAGATCTGACATTTAATAAAGCTAGTTTAAGTTTGTTAAATACACTATCAGTCCAATTTTTTGTACATGTCATTTTTTGTGGCTCTGGGGTTGTGGTGTGAGCCACCACTTGCGCCAGGTAAACAAGGTATGTAAATGTAAGTAAACTTCCAAGTTATGCGAACATGTAAGCAAAGCATAAACAGCTCTGGGGTTGTTGTGTGAGCCACCACTTGAGAATTGTCATCTTTTTTAAGAAAAAATGTTCTTACAGTATGTCCATCTTCAAAAACTCTGAGTCCGACTGACAGTTTAAACATTGTCACAGGATAGGTACCTGTCAGCCAATAAGACACGTTTATTTCCATGCAACTCTCTGGTGATTGGTCTGGTGTCTTGCCGCTGTTGCATTCACTGAACACGGGAAATTACAATCCTGCCGTCCTCTCTAGTGTCATGATGAGGTTCAGGTAAAGCACGGTTAATGTATTATATTATTGAGGGAGAATTGTCCGGGGCAAAAGAATGGCCGGATGCCCAGCCCAGGCGACGCGCCTGCCTGCCACACTCTCAAGACCAGCCAGGTCTCTCTAGCCACCCTGGAACAACTGTTTCCCACAGCCGCCATAACCTCCACTCCCAGCTCCCGTTTTCAAATAAACTAATGTTACGCTCACCAGTATATTCCGAGTCTGAATCTGGGTCCCCTCCAGTACATGTGACACAGACACTGAATGCAATAATGTGAATGGTTTTGTCAATCCTATCAAGAGAGGTAAGTTATTAACCAAACTAAAAAGAGATAAAGTTGAGATGGCCTTTTTGCAGGAAACACCTTTCAGATACGGAGCATGCTAAATTAAGAAGACTATAGGCTTTAAACATCAGTGGGCGGTGGTAATATTCATTTCCAACAACATTTTTTTTTGAACCCACATTTGAAAAGAAGGACACAGAGGGGAGATATATTCTATTGAGAGGAAATCTAGGTGGTTCATTGATTACTCTACTAAATATTTACGCTCCTCCTAATTCAGACCGGACATTTTTTAAACAGATATTTGATTTGACTCAAAGGTTGCTAATCTGCGGGGGGTCTAAACATTAGATTGAATCATAAACTGGACTCCTCAAATGTGCATATTGTACAGTCCAAGCTGCAAAGCAAAAAACAACTGGAGGATATTGGTTTGATAGATGTCTGGAGAGAAATGAACCCTTCAAACAGGGACTATACATTTTGTCCAATCCACATTTGGCATATTCAAGGATTGATTATTTTCTTACCTTTGGTAAAGATCTACACAGGGTGGGAGGCTGTGACAATGGGATCATGAACCTTTCAGATCGTTGTCCTATTTATTTAAAATTAAATCTGGTACAGGATCAGATAAACACTATATGGCGATTTAATAAATATCTACTGAATAATATGAAGGACCAAATTAAGAAGGATATTACAGAGAACTTGGAACCAAATGATAATGGTGAAGTTTCCCATCCATTGTTGTGGGATGCATGTAACGCTTTGCTTCAAGGGAACATAATTGGATACAGTGCTCACCTAAAGAGAGCTAAGCAAAACGAGTTAGAGCAGTTGCCAGCAGAATTGAAACAATTGGAACAAAATCTAAAAGACTCAAGTGATCAGAAAATGTGAGAATTGCTTAAGAAGAAAAAAAAAAGTGTCAGAAAGAGGGACAGAGGCAGATGACACTCCAGCTGGACCACATGGTATGTTTTTATTCTCCTTGCATACATATTCCATTACAGCAGCACAATCTAGCAGCTCTTAGTATTGACAAATATGTATTGAAATGTGTTGCTGCACAGGTCACCTTTAGCTCTCTTAAGAGATGGGTGATGTCATTTATAACTAAGTACTTTTACTGTACTTACAGTAAGCAGAATTATAGGCTATCATGAGTAGTTTCTGCTGTTTTATACTATATTTGAGTTTGTTTGTCTGAACACCTTGTTTCTCTTGTGCATTAAGAACACTTGTGTTAGGGCATGATTTAACCTGTTAAGCCCCAAGCCTGTTTTTCAGGTCTCAGGCTCGAAAATGACATTTCCAGAACAAATAGGCGCATTCACACCGAAGTACTTTGCCCACAAAGGTTCATGAGAACTTAGTTCATGAGAACTCTTTAGTTCTCATGAACTAAGTACAGATCGCGTTCACACCGGAATAAGTTCCTGGGGAAGGATTAGGCAAGTGAAGCCGCTGACGTCACTTCTTCTTCTTCTGCTTTGGGTTTACTGGCAGGCCGCAAACAACTTCACGGTGTATACTGCCACCCGGAGTCCCCGGCCGGAAGTCCCCAGAGTTGGGGACTGGCTTCAGTCGAAGCTGCTGGGACTCCCAGCAGCTTCTACTGAAGCCTTCCGAGTAAATCGCCAGAACGTCGACACCTCCTCATCTCCACCGCTCCCATGTTTTCTTTTGTGTTGCCATAAGTTAGTCTCTCTGCGTTTGTGCGCTGGGCTAATGCTAATGCTAATAATGCTAATGCGAGGATAATAAAATGGCGGCTTCACAAAACCTTTTGGGAGTTTTACGGGGCGTGGTTTGCATTCCGCCCAGCCAATCAGACATAGGAACCTTTTTCTCCCACGAAAGTACCTGCTCTCTAGCAGGGACGGAAAAGGGGGAAAAAAAGGTTCTGATTAACTAATTTTTGTTCCGGCTCTTTTTGGTGTGAACGCGACATTTCGGAACTATATCGGAACTAAAGTGGGAAAAGTACTGCGGTGTGAACACGGCTAATGACCATAACTACACTTCTAAAATTAATAATCTTTTTTCTCAAAGTAATGATAAACCTGTGAGTTGGATGTAGAAAAGTCAGAATCAATATAGATGTTTTTTATTTTAAAGAAAATTCAGATTGAACATAGTAAAAAACTGTAAATTAAAGTGTCCGTCCAAAAATTATGTTTTACTTATAGTGAAAACCACCCTTGAATGATGGGATGGTAGACTAAAAGCTTTAGGAATCCAAAGTACAACATATAATAAGTACCCTGTATCAAGATTGATGCAAAACAAGTGACATTTGACCTTTTTAGAGAGGTTTAGCACAAAAAAAACACTTCTGGGGTCATTTGGGTGGAAATGGGCGTTTTTGCCGTTTCTCTGGAACCCATTGGTCAATTTTGATGATTGACATCTCTTTTTAACCGTTAGAGCCAATATAATCAAAGGGGAATTTCCACATACACACCAACGTTACCATTGAGAAGTGGGGGCTATGCGCACACAGTTTGCCCAAAACGAAAGCTGTCTTACGCTCTGAAATCTGAAAACTGAAAACTAGTTTTATTGCTTATGGATTATCAAAAATCATTTCAAAGTGACACAGACACATTGGATTAATCTATGGATTAACCTTCAACAGCGTTTTTATCGTTTTAATGCCATTGAAGAGAACTTTTGATCAGACAACGACAAAGGTAAGACATATTGCCGTGTTTGCTACCTAATGCCACGTGTTGTGATGTCTGTTTTTGTTTATAATGTCGCGAGTTCTGATCATGGAGTGATGATATAGATACCTATAGATTCTGTGTATTCTCACGATGCTAATCGATATGTTGGATGTGCAGTTACGATAAGTAATAAGGGTGTTATACCATGCTTTCTGTGCTAACGGCGTTAGCATTTTTTCGCTCTGGGCTAATTCAGAGGCTCAGCGTTAGCCTTGTGTTTTTTTTTTGCTAAAAATGGTTCATATCAGTTAGCTGAGTTTCTTCCCGTTACATGGATATGAAACATTCATAGTTTATTAAATATTAAGAAGCCCTCAGACGCTGTTTCCTGCAGATGATGCGTTTTTCAGCCCGGCGGGATGGGGTTCAACAGGTTAACAATAAAAAGGTTATATATACAGTATAAAATACCACGTACTGTCCGCCTTCCCATGCCACCCTCGCATGACCTCTTGCTACCCCATGTAAAATGTTCTAGAACCGCCACTGGCTATAGCACATCTTGAATCAAATAAGGGCCCAGGCCCAGAGGGGTTTCCTTCATGATGGGGGATTCATGGTCCCAATGTTGCAGGCTACCTTTAACTGGGTTCTTAAGGAGAACATTATTATGTGAGATCACTGCCTTCAATCTCACTTATTCCAAAAGAGGGAAAGGATCAAACCGAATGCGGACATTTTAGACCAGTACAGGATAGGATTTGTATGAGAAAGACAAACCCAGGACAATATCAGAAGACATTACAAATAATTAAACATACAACAGAATGCTATTTAGAAGCAGTATTAGTTGGGCTAGATGCAGAAAAAGCATTTGATTTTGTGAATTGGACTTTCTTGTTTAGGGTTTTAGATACATTTAGATTTCACAGTACTTTTATAAAAAAAGTATACAAGCTCTATATGATAGCCCAAGGACGAGAATCTAAATTAGTGGAGCGGTTTCAAATGTCGGTACCACTTTACAATAAGACTACCCTTATAAAGGGTTTACGAATAGTTTGTAATTCATTTATTAATTAGGTTGTGAAAACTTTATAAATCATTAATAAGCTTTTATAAAGACATGAGACAAACAGGGCAACTGTGACCGGTTGCTTGCCAAATAGTGAGCCCACATGCATCTGTACTGCTAAGCCTTATATTGGCTACTTGGCTTACTTCATCTTCTTCATCAGCCAGTATCCTTGGTATCTATTGTTCACCGAGTTGATTCCCCCCCTTCCATCTTGATGTTTCTTGGCATCTCTTATGGCCATCTATGAATGAGTTACTAACATTTATAACTGCCAAAAGGGAGCCTTATTGTAAAGTGTAAAACACATTCCCATTTATTAATGAGTTACAACCATTTATAATTGGTAAAAGGGAGCCTTATTGTAAAGTGTGAAACACAACACCATCTATTGATGAGTCACTAACATTTATAACTACTGAAAGGGTGCGTTGTTTTTAAGTTTAATACACATGTCCATTTATGAATGAGTTATAACAGGGGTACTCAAATACAAATCTTAAAGGTCCAAAAAAAAAAGTTTCAATAAGACAAAGGTCCGTTTATTACGGTCATTCAAACTTTTAAACAATTGCAACAAGATTCTTAACACGAGGTTGCAAAAACAAAAAGTCTCTGTATGCAGCAGTTTTCATTGTTGTTGTGTCTGTGCTTGATCCCTCAGAGTCGCAGTGTGAGAGCTGCACAGTTATGAATAAAGGCAGCTGCACCCTCTTTCATTCAGCATTCCCATTATTGCTTTATAAATGTCTTGCCCCCTTGTGTGTCCACTGAGGTTCGTCAGGCCCAACACATCTTCAACAAACTCCCCCTTTGCCTCATCATCAAAACTCACAAACACCAGCAACTGAGCATTGTCAGTGGTGTCAGTGGACTCATCCACAGCTAAGGAAATGCACTGTGCATTATTTATTCCATCACAAAGCTGATTAATCAAATCACCAGCCAGTATTTATGTTCTTCTGGTTGCTGTGGAATCTGAGAGGGGGATTTGCTTGATTTGCCTTCAAACATGGTCTCCATCACTTCAGCCATGCATTATTTTATACTTCAGTTATTATCCAGTGGAATGTCCTTACCTACTGGCCTAGTTACATCAAAGTGGGGACTTTTTTTTGGCTGGGCAGTGTAGTTTTACACACCGTCTTATTTGACTTTCTCAGGACTTAAAACTGTTTTTTGAGAAAAAAATATATTTACACACGTAAGGTCATCATCTTAACAGTTGTGTATGCTCATCCGTGAGCAGAGCATCAAGTTGACATGTCTATTACAGCTGAATGCAGCGATTACCATCTTGTTCAGCTAAACGCCTCACAAACTTATTAAGTCTACTTCCTGACTTAACATGCCGTCTAATCAGAGGGACAAGGCATCTTGATCGTTTCTCCACTAGTTTCAACACTAGTCTCCGCCTTTTGTCATTAACTCCCATCTTTCCGAAGACCCATTTCTTCCTTCTCCAGGTATGTCCAAAGCGTCCACGTGCATACTAATACAAAAATAAATCATAACATCATCTTAGTTAACAACAAAATGCACACAAATTACAGTAAAGATTGTTGCACATCATGTTTCAAAATGCCATACTTGTTTATTAGGTGCATTGTATAACATAATGTAAGGATGATTATACAGTAACAGTCCATATTGATTTAAAAAAAAAAAAGAAGTATTCTCTTGTACAAGAAAGCCCAGTCTATAACTGCCGAACATAGGAACTGGGTACAGTACCTTCTCCCAAACACAATACTCAAATAAAATATTTTACTTTATCAGCATTGGTATAACCAATACTTACTATTTATTTGATACCAATTTGGTAATACAATTAATAAAAAGGTTTGGGTTCGTTCTTCAGATGACTGTGACGTTAACGTGTAAGCTCAATAATGAACTCCAGCTCAACCAACCATATTGTAATATCTAAGTAATCATCTTGAAATATGACATTATTATTTGTAATATACACACATCTTATTGTGAGGTTGATTTCACATATACTAGGCCACTCTTCAACACTACTTTGACGTTAGCTTGTCTACATAATCGATCATAGCGAATTTAAATGAACTTTATCAATGCATAAAGTTACCTACCTAACAAAATATCTCTCTAACTTACAAGGATGACCTTATTTTACCAACCTCAAACAGAAGCCGTTTTTTCTACAGTATTATCACACTTAATGCTTAACACTTCTCTATTACGTTTTAACTTGGAGGCTACGATTAGCATCGTTAGCACAGATGTAGCTACCACTTGCTTACATGCTAACCCAAGCCTTAGCATTCATTAACGTTAGCTGACTCAAAACATAAGCAACACATAAATAAAGTACTTGAATTTCACTTACCTCAAAACCGCATTCATGCACCGTCTGTTTTAAACGTGGAGCGAGTCACAATAGTCCGATATAAGCATGAAGAATAGTCCACAAGGCACCAGCACAACAAACACGGCCGAGTTCAAGTTATGTTCCCCGGATGAGTTGAGCAGGCTGAGTCCCTGTAGCATCACAGAGCTGCTAGCAGATCGACGCGTTCACACCGGAGTACTTTTCCCAGAATAGTTCATCAGAACTCAGATATATTTGCGTTCACACCAAAAAGAGCCTGAACTAAATTAGTTCATCAGAACCTTTTTTACCCCCTTTTCAGTCCCTGCTAGAGAGCAGGGACTTTCGTAGGAGAAAAAGGTTCCTATGTCTGATTGGCTGGGCGGAATGCAAACCACGCCCCGTAAAACTCCCAATAGGTTTTGTGAAGCCGCCATGTTATTATCCTCGCATTAGCATTATCAGCATTAGCATTAGCCCAGCGCACAAACGCAGAGAGACTAACTTATGGCAACACAAAAGAAAACATGGGAGCGGTGGAGATGAGGTGTCGGCATTCTGGCGATTTACTCGGAAGGCTTCAGTAGAAGCTGCTGGGAGTCCCCAACTCCGGGGACTCCGGGCGGCAGTATACGCCGTGAAGTGGTTTGCGGCCTGCCAGTAAACCCAAAGCAGAAGAAGAAGAAGTGACGTCAGCGGCTTCATTTGCCTAATCCACCCCCAGGAACTCATTGCGGTGTGAACGCGATCTGCTTTAGTTCATCAGAACTAAAAGAGTTCTCATGAACTGAGTTCTCATGAACTATTGTGGGAAAAGAACTTGGTGTGAACGCCCCTATAGATGTTGGCTGATGATGAAGACGAAGTAAGCTAGTGCCAATATAAGGCTTAGTCATCTTGCCAAATAGTGAGCCTGTGTTGATGTATGAAAACTATGTTAGAACTGGTTTATAAATGGTTCTTAATAATTAATAAAGTGTTAACAACCTAATTAATAACCTAATTATAAACCCTTTATGAATCCTTTATAAGGGTAGTCTTATTGTAAAATGGTACCCAAATGTCTTTCCATTAGAAAGGGAAACAAGACAGGGCTCCCTAATTAGCCCTCTCTTATTTGTGATCTTTATCGAACCTCTCAGCCGGTGGATTATTCAGAGTAACAATATCAAGGTAATAGCAATGAATGGGGGTGAACAAAAGATCTCCCTATTTGCTGATTATGTATTGGTGTATTTATCCAACCCTGAAATATCTCTAGTACAGTTATTTCCACTTCTGGACCAATATGGATCCTTCTCTGGATATAAGCTGAATGTTTTGAAAACACAATATATATATATATATATATATATATATATATATTTCTATACAATATAATATAAAAATAAATAGATATAATGATATAATATATATATATATATATATATATATATTATATATATTATATATATTAGAATATATAGAATATTGCAAGAAAGCCATTACTAGAATGTGGTTAAAACCAGGGAAACCTACTGTGGAGTGGATTGACATGGATCGAAAGGATAACTTTTGTTTTGAGATTGCAACAGGGAATCTTTTTTTAAATATGGGAAAGATGGATAATGTATGTTACACCAGTACGACCTCATTTGTCTAAAGTGGATGTTTGTGTCTTGTTCAAACATGCTATAAAAGAGATTATATATGAAGTGCTGTGAATAATGCCACTGCATCTATGTACAAAATATATAATACATTGATGTGTGCTTGGATTGTAAAATACAGAAGGCTAAAAGAGAATATTGATAAGTTTTGATAAGTCGCTTTGGATAAGAGCGTCAGTTAACTTATATGTAATGTAATGTATTGTCAATGATTGTCTATAAAAATATAAATACAAAATGAAATGAAACCAAGGGAATACATTTACCATACCAATATACCAGTGTGTCTCAATCTTAAAATCTTTGTTTTGGAAAATGGCCAACAGTAATTTCCTTTAGAACCAACACTATGGTACTTTTCAGTGTAAAAAATACTCACAAAGCCAGAGATGAGACAGGCTCGTTTGATGAAGGGGCTGCAGACGTAGCGGAGGTCCCTGATTCTGGAGTCCGACAGCTGACTGCAGGATACACACAGCAGGTCAGTCAGACTTTATCAGGGCAGCACAGGCCTCCAGTCACAAGCGTATTTTGCACAAATTTGCTTTTTTGTGGCTGTTGACTGTGTATGATGAATGATATGAATGATAGATATCAGAGCCTGCTTTACATTTAGTGGACAGTTTAGGTTTTACGTTTTTTTTTCTCCAAATAAGGCAGAGTGAGATAAACAGTGGATAGCATTAACTATATCCCTTAACTAAAGTAGATTGTTAAATGTCAAAAGTAAATCCTGTGTTTGTTGGCGTGATAAGGAGCAGTAAGATGGCTATATATTTGGTGGTCTTTAATGGATTCAGGTTTATTAAAAGTTCTCTTTACAAATTAATGTTATTTTGTGTAAACACTTTGTATAATGTTTTGTTGTCAATTGAGAAATCAATGGTTCAACCACAATGACAACTGAGAGTGCAGAGAGACAAAGAAAGCTCAGAGTTTAAGGCTAGCACTATGGGAATTGGATAAGGGAATATCAGCTAAACCCACTAGTACTAACTGACAATAACGTTCATACATTTTGTTTCAATGTTATCTTTTCTCCTTTATTTATTTGAATAAATATCTCTTATTATTCACAATCTGTTCTCTCCATCCAAACTCGCTGATGTTGATGACCAGGCACGAGACAGTTCCAAATATAACGGAAAATGTAGGGGGGTAACAAACGTCTTTTTCAACAACAGTTCATTTCATTAGCCTGAGGTAGAAACTAAAGAAGGAGCTCTGGTGGCAGAAAAAGGACAGCAAGGGAATAAGTAGAGAGGGATAGGATCAGACAGATAGGCAAGCTCGGAGAATCCTTTCATCACCCCATCACTGCGAGATGTTCCCTGTGCACAGCCTTCAAAGCAGCGTGGAGATCTCACAGGCATTACACATCTTAACGGCTCTCCCTTCCTTTCTAAATGTGTCTTTGACCAAGGCTTTGCTCTGCTCTTCTGCTGATGTTTGAGGAGCCAGGAGAAAGAATGACAAAGAGTCGTCAGACACTGCATTCACCTAACTCACGTGAAAGAGTTTGGCCTGAAACATCCAGGCTGTTATCCCAGCTGATTCCCATTGAACAGCCTTCTGGAGAGGTGGTGTGATGTTGATGCTTTTAAGGGGTTTTAAACTCTCACAAACGTGCTCTCTCTAAAAATCTCTCAAAATGTTAGCAACGTGCACTTCAGAGAAAATCTAGGAAAAAGCAATTATCCCTAGAAGTTGGTGTAGGTAGTATATCTTTGGCATCATTCAATAATGACCTTTCAGCAGGTTTCTTCAGATGCCAAATAGAGTGCCGTATAATTATACCGGAAAAGTTGCTGTTTGATCATTGGCAACATCTGCACTGAAACATGGCAACTCCCCCAAAAAAGAAAGACAGACGTATGAAAGAGAGGTCAAACCTAATGATAGAGACAGACAGAATATGTTTGAAATGTGTCTGATGTAAATCTTTATGTTAAAATAAATGTATCTATATGAGTTGTGCCTCTTGTTGTATTGATTTCCGCTGCAGAGTTAAATTACTTCAGTTACTTGAAAATCACATGAGGCAATCAGCTGCAAAGGCTCATCACTCTGGTCTTGTTTTATGCCTCTCAAATATGACACTGCATAGTATTTATAATAATTTGATTTGAAATAATAGAAAAAAATAAACACACCATACCAGCCTACATGAATGTACTTCCATGACATAAAGAGATGCATCAAATATTTACAGAATTTAAATAGAAAGGCCATATTGAATGACTGTTACAAAGCTCTTTTAACCTGTTCAGCCCTGAGCCTGTTTTTCAGGTCTCAGGCATTCCCAGAACTAATGACTATATCTTCTCTTCTAAAAGGGGTAAATTAATCATCTTTTTTCTCAAAGTAATGATAAACCTGTGAGTTGGATGCAGAACAGTCAGAATCAATATAGAATTTTTTTATTTTAAAGTAAATTCAGATTGAACATAGTAAAGAAATGTAAACTATAGTGTTCGTCCAAAAGCTTCTAGTGAAAACCACCCTTGAATGATGGGATAGTAGACTAAAAGCTTTAGGAATCCAAACTATAACATATAATAAGTACCCTGTATCAAGATTGATGCAAAACAAGTGAAGTTTGACCTTTATAGAGAGATTTAGAAGAAAAAAAAACACCTCTGGGGTCATTTGGGTGCATTTTCCATATCTCTGGAACCCATTGGTCGATTTTCATGATTGACATCTCTTTTTAACCGTTAGAGCCAATAGAACTGAGGGGAAGTTCCTAAAATCCATCTAAACATTACCCATTGGTGAATAGAGTGATGCTCAGCCAGAATGCCCAAAACCGGAAGCTGAAGCACTCTCGTAGCTATCATAATAGCTATATATGAAAACTCAGTTTTTGCCATAAATATGACGATGGATTATCAGTAATCATTTCAAAGTGACACAGACACACTGGATTAACCAATGGATTAACCTTCAGCAGCGTTGTTATGGTTTTAATGCCATTGAACACAGCTTCTGATCAGAACAACAGCTAAGGTGAGACAATGTCCCGTTTTTGCTCCGTAAAGCTCTGTGTTGTGATGTATGTGTTTGCTTCCCTTGTCGCGAGTTCTGATCGCTCAGTGATGATACTTATACCCCTAGAATCTGTGGAATGTCAGCTTGCTAATCCATATCTTGTTTGTGCAGATCCGATATGTAATAAGGGTATTTATACCTAGAGTTCTGTGCTAAGTGTGTTAGCATTTTTTCGCTCAGGGCTCATTTAGACGCTTCTTGTGAGACTTGTGTTTTCTTTCGGTAAAAATTGTTCATATCGTCAGTTAGCTGAGTTTCTTCCTGTTTAGTGGGTATGACACATTGGCTGCAAATCAAATTCTCGGCAGAAGCCATGCTACAAGATAAAAAAAAGTTATATAATCATAAAGCATTTCCTAAAAATGTACCCACTCATGAACTATGACAGTAATCAAAAGCAGAAAGCAATGAGCCTGTTTGCTTACTGGAGGAAGGGTCTGCGGCACAGCACCAGGGCGTCGTAGAGCACGCACACGGCGAACACCGTGATGCCTGTCTCCTTCACCAGCATGGCCCCGGTGCCCAGGAACAAACTGGCCAGCAGAAACCATGCCGACACCGTGGGGGGCAGTGAGCCCTCACACACACACACACCGACACTCCTGCAAGAGAGAAAGATTCATATTTTCAAATGAAAGACAAATGTCCACTAGTTTGTTAACAACAACTGGTCGAAAGGACAAGATATTTACTTTTTTCTGTGAGAAAGACTTAAAAAAAGTTCAATAAAAACATTAAAAGTTGATGTGTTAAAAAGGCAATCAAGAATATTATAATTAAATTATAGTGCTTGTTTGCACTAATTCAATCTGAAAAGTATATAAGGATTGTAGATTTCTTCATTGAGCCATTATTACATAACTTCTAAATATTGCTTTTACCTACCAAAAGCTTTAAGGGTGGAGGTACAGAATGTATTTTTCATTATTTACTTGTGTATGAATATGAGCAGGGACGGTGGCAGAGAAAGGTGTTTAGACAGCTGTTTTTAAATGTTAAAATGGTGTTTTAAAATTAAGAATATTAAAACACAATATTAATAACACAAAAAGGCACTTTGATGTAAGAAATACATACACTGACAGGTTGTTACCATGCCAAACGTTTATCCCAAATATTTAAACCACTTTACTGGATGTAAAACAGTTAGTCAGCTAAGCTCATCTGAAATGTTGCTAAAACAGGACGATTGTGTACATTTTGGGTTAGTAAACCGTGATAAATGTTTACGACGGACAGCTGTGGTTGTAGTTTTACTGTGCAACTGCATTAGCTCTCTTAACCAGTTAAGCCCCAAGCCAATTTTTCAGGTCTCAGGCTCGAAAATGACATTCCCATTCTAAAAGGGTTAAATTAATAATTATTTGTAGTTTATATTTTTATCTTTTGACAGTGTTCAGAGAACACCAAACTCTTGGACCTATATACACCCTGAAACTGGTGTTAAATGTATAATGTACACTGTGGTTTTTGCTGTGTGTGTGTGTGTGTGTGTGTGTGTGTGTGTGTGTGTGTGTGTGT
>CALSBW010027848.1:0-19471 GCA_943590975.1 Lindbergichthys nudifrons | reverse complement strand
TATAGTGGGAATGCTGTATCTAAATTATACACACAGGTTAGTTGAAAGCAATGACATTAAGTTGAATGTAATATGTTTTTATTTAAACTTAATATCATTGATTTCAACTAACCTAATACAGTTATGTGAAATCTGTTCACATAAAACATTGATTAAAGTCAACGTTCTAGTTTTTCAGTGCATTATTACAGCTGCTCTTATTCATTATAATTCACTTTCCAAGTGTCAATAATATTGTGTGTCATCAGATGAAAGACAGTATTTTTGACCTCTCCCTGTATTGTGTACTTTGATATCAGCTACTGAAGTTCCAGAATGACTTCCAACAGAACCAACAGGTGCACTCTTTGATCTCCTGCAGACAAAAGCAAAGTAAAATGAATTAGTATAACAAATCCAGGAAGAAAGGAACAATGCCTGGACGTGTTCTTGAACCTTTCATACAGCATTAGCTTTTTGTGGAGGTACAACAAAAGTTTTGGTTGGAATTCCCCCTTTAACTCCAGCCGTGTGTGTGTGTCTGTGTAAAACAGAAGTTGGATGTCAGATTAGTTGTAATTCCATTTTCAGCCCCGCCAAATAATCACTGTATGACAAATCACTCAACAGTTGCATGACAGGGTTCGTTTGACACGGCACAAAAGCAACGTGAGTTTTCAGTGAAAAGGTTTCTCTTGCCAAAATGTAATCAGTTTGGAATTTATGTAATCCCCAATTAATAGGGAGAATAGTAATATATATTTTCCTTAATCATTGTGTCTCCAGCAGAGTTCAATAGCACGCTACATTCCTCCTCCCAAAGTCTCGGCCTGTGTGCACAGAAAAGCCTTTCATTCCCCCTCACATCAATCTGACAGTGTAAAATGCATGGAACATCTAAGCACAGCCCAGCAGTCCTACACAGTGTTGGTTCAGCCCCAACAATAATCCACCTCAGATCCTCCTAATTCCGTTAAAACAACAGATCAGGGTAGCCACGTCTGACGGGAAGATTTCAACAGCTTATCTTCCACCTTTCCACTGATAGATGAAATATATTCATTCTATTCTGCATTGTTTCATTATTTGCTATATGTTTGTGTGTATGTATGTTTTTACTTGTTTTCTTGGAAATGTCTTTCAGCCGTCACTGGATCACTTTCTTTGTTTAGTCATAATGGCAATTGCTGCTTACAGATGCTTATTTTCAGAGGTCTAGTCTTGCATTTTGAGGAGCAAATCATGTTTGGCGTTGTTACATCAAGCTGATTGGATCAGGTACTTCAAACATCCAGTATGGTCACCTTGCGGAGGGAGCCTCATCTGATGCGCAAATGCGGCGCACTTCAGCTTTTGCGCAAATGCGCCGCAATTAAACGCGCCACAGTTTCGCCGCTGTGAGGCTCCGGCGCTCGCAGTTCACACGCGTGCTCCACTATCCATTGACCTCCAAAATTAAAATCCATTGACTCATTATATTATGACAGCAGATATTTCAGAGATAATCAAATTTCAAATATCTCACAACATTGACAAATTAATGAAAAACTGTTTACATGGATAGAAATATGAATGTTCTACCTTGGGTAACTGACCATCTAGGTGGTTAGAACAGGAGAGCTGTTATGAACATACCAAGGTTCTCGGATTTTAATCGATTCATACATGAATATCTTATTTTGCTGTCTTATGCCCAATAAAACATATATTTCAACCTGTTGACAGGATCAGTCAAATGGTTTTAGTTGGATCTGCAGCTTTCTTCGACTTCAATCTACAGACAGTGAATCTGACACTTCCTCTTCTGTTTAACTCCATTAAACACACTTTTCACACAAACACTCACAACTGTCTGTGTTACAGTTATGAAATCAGCTCAGCTTAACCTGGATGTGCCCTGTTGGTTTAACAGATTGCATTCATATTTTGATTCTACACTCCTGGTACGCCGACTCACCTCCCCTGGTGGAAGCATTTTCATGTGTCTGTATTCAGTCACAGAGAATTCTCGGTCTTCTCGCTGCTGCTTCCATCATGCCACGCCTACATAAGCCGGGCCGTGGTGCTAAATAGCATCCCGTCGAGGAATACTGTGGTCAGACTGAAAAGCCGGCCATTTATCTGTGTTTGCCCTCAAATCCATTGCTGTTCAGAACCTCTGAAAGTAGGATTATTTCTCCTAAGGGGCCACTAAGTCTCTAAACCCCAATTACTGTGCTACCATTTGATTTATGGGTTTATTTTTAATGACACATTAAAATGCAATTAGCATCTGTATCCAGAACAAACTGTGTGCATCCAATGCAGGACTTTCAGAGAAAATAAATGACACGGATTCCCTTTCACTACATCCACAACAGACTCTTTGGCACGCTCACCTTGCAGTGTTGTAGCACTTACTTTAGATGAACAGCTCTGCCGTGGTAGTCTATTAAAGCCACATATATTTACTTATTTAACATTATAGCAGAGTAGAGTAGTTCTTCAGATTAAAGTAACTCCACACTGCAAACTAATAAAGAAATCAAGTCTCATTTGCTTGGCTAACATTCGTTTTTCTCTTGCTTTACTTTGCTCAGTAACACACCCACACTCAAAAGCCTATAATGAGAAATCCCCATCCCCTCACACCACCAAGATCACACACTGTGTACACATTTAAGTTGGAGTAGTGGAACAAGTAAATACACAGTGATTCGTCAAATATATACGACCCAATCTGACAAGGATGCTGCAGCTTCCCCCAGCCCTGACCTCAGGAACTATCAGTGGATTTAATATGCCTGAAAACACTCTCAGTCAATACAGGGACTGACCTACACAGCACAGCAGAAGACTGTGCTTTAGAAAGTCAGCTTTGGACACAGCCAAAGGCAGAAATAGCAGTGAGATCAGCAGCTTGCGTTCCTGCATGCTGTGCTGCATGCTGATTGAGCTGCTAGTATTGTATTCCCATAAAAAATGTATTGGCTTTGTTCCGGACCACAGACTGTCTTTCATAATCTCCTCTCCGGTTCAACAGCAGTTTCATGGGCCGATGGTACCGCTTTGAGATTGGGGCTTGTTAACTAAGTTAGCCAAGTAAGCTAACTCTCTATTAGCTTGTTTAAATCAGCACTTGAGAAACTGAAACGTTGACTTAATTAAATGTATTATGTCTACAGATTTCACATAACTGTATTAGGTTAGTTGAAAGCAATAATATTAAGTTTACATACAAAATAATAGATTCAACTTAATATTATTGATTTCAACTAACCTAATACAGTTATGTGAAATCTGTAGACATAATACATTTAATTAAGTCAACGTTTCAGTTTTTTCCGTCGTTTGCATTTAATTCAATTCTTCACTTATTCTCTTGTAGTTATTCTTTGGGATTTTGATTTAACTTAAATATTTTTGCATCAACTGTTTTTTTTATTGTCTAATTGTGTTGCATTTTTATTTGTAACTTTTCTATTGCACTTTGAGCTGCATATCTCGTATTAAAGGGGATTTTTTTTAAATGATATACACGTTTGCGTTTGCTGCACAAATAAAAGAAAATAGTTGTCAGAATGCAAATCATGCAAATGATCCGTACTTCCCAACTTGTTGGTAGCTATCAAGAGTAAAGGGCAAACATGCTCTCTTTGTTTCACTTAAGTTAAAAGGAGACAGATAGTGGAGGCTACCTAAGCCTTTTTCCTTAATCCATACCGCAAATCCTGTCAAACTAAGTGGCTGATTATCCAAAATACAAAGTTCCAAGGCCACTTAGCCTGCATGGTGATTTCGAACGTTGACTCACGTTTAAAACGTTTGAATACCCTTAACGCAGTGGTTCTCAAACTTTTCCTGTCATTCCCCACTTTGAACAGGTGGGCCTCTTCAAGCCCCACCTGTTCCTCATCGCTCCAATCAAATGGTAGGCCAAGCTTAACATTGTCAAATGTATCGTTCTATAACAGGGGTCTCCAAACTTTTTTAGGATGAGGGCTACTTTAAAAAAATAAAACAAGTCGTGAGCTACTTTTACTCCTCTTTTTTAATTTTTTTGCAGTGTATACATTTAGCACATTTTAACATTATTATCTGCTTACCTTTAACCTTTGTGTGCTGTTGGAAGATTTTTTTTTAAATGTTGAAGTGAAATGCATCAATCTGGAGCACTTTGAGCACAACATGAATGTATGGAAACAGCTCTCAACACTCAGATGAAAGGGAGCTGTAGACTTTTCAATAATCCAAACACCTTTAGAATATGATCACAACCAATAACAAATCATTTAAACTTGTGTATTCTTATCTTATGTTACCTAGTTAGCATTCTTTCTTTTTATTTATGCTTATTTTACTAATCACTCCCCTTTTAAACTGTTTATTTTTTTACTGTCCTATAGTACACATTGGAATGATTTCTTAGTTTATTTTGTACAACTAGGCTATATTAAATAGATAAAGGTGTGCTCTCTAGCTCTCTCTCTGTCTCACTCGCTCACAGAGGCTGTGTGCTCCTCCGTGGCGATGACGGCTTGCGTTAAAAAATAATAATAAACATAGGCCTATTTGTAAGGGGGGGGGACACAGACGGGATTTCGAAAAGTGTCACGGTTAAACTCCTTATGAAGTGGTGAGGTGCTGCTCCACATTGCTTTTCTTCCCGACTGCAACGCTGGTGTGTGTGCGCGTGTGTGTGTGTGTGTGTGTGTGTGTGTGTGTGTGTGTGAGAAACAAAATCACTCTTTCAGAGGATATAACAAAATGTCAAAAAAGTAAAGCGCTCACACGGAGGATTAAAAGGCAAAACACTGAGTCTCTTAAACGATGGCTTGGATCTGGCTTCTTGGAACGACGAACAAGACGAACTGGCAGCTGACAAGGGGAGACAGGACAATTTATACATGAGGTAAGTGGGCACAGGTGAAAACAATCAGGGGCGGGGCAGACGCTGACGATGGCGGGAAAAATAACCAAGGCAGGAAGTAAAGGGACCTGGAATGAGACATGGTGAGTACAACATAAAACAGGAAGTGGAACATAAACTAAACTAACATGAAACATAAACATAACAATCACAAACATGACAAAACTAACATATTTGACGGGACACAACACTGAAGCTGGGTGAGAGTGGTGACAGCTCGAGTGAGTGGACTAACCTGCTCCAGAACAGCAGCGTCAGCAGAAATGACAAGAATAAAATTGATCTTAGCTCTGCCGCTGCAGTGACCTTGTGTGTAATGTGTGACAAAGGGTCAACAGCCCCTTCCAGAGGGTGGTGTTTCTGCTCTGAGCTCCCAACGTTAGAGAAAAGGAAATGTTGGATCGAGGACGAGACAGCCATCACAGCAGGCATCTTTATGAAGAAGCTCTTCATGCAAGTTCCAAATCCCCCTGTGATACCATTATCCAATTAACGCAGGTGGAACATATGGGTACAGCACACTAACGTAATCACTTATGCAAATGTTAAAAAACGAAATTCTGAGGATTAATTGCAGCAGGAACACACGCTGTGAGAAGTGTTATGATTACCTTATGTACAGATGGAGATCAAGAGGATGTTTTAATCTAGCGTCTCACAGGTTGCCTGTGCAATGTCCTGGTTTTACATATGGGATAACAGTTCAGATATATGTGAGTAAAAGTGAGATTAATATGGTAATAATAATAATAATTATAATAATAATACTATTTAACGTATTGTGATAAAGGTGACAGTAAACATGTTTAATAATAGTCAATATAGCATTATAGTATATAGTAATATACAGTAATATATAGTAATAATAGTCAATATAGCATTTATATATATTTTTTATTTTTTATTTAGTATGCTTTGCTTTCTTTGCTCGAAATGTGATTTCCAAACAAAAGAAATCTCATGTGGAAGCACCCCCCATTATTTTCCTTCAAAGTGAATTACCTTTTTTTACAGTCTTGCAAGACTGTTTTTCATCCCGTTTCTAAGCGCAAGTTTAAGCAGGAAAATTGGGTATACGTTCATTCTCTCCTCAGCTGCATCACCCAGCTCATCATGGGCGTCCTCTCTTAACCACTTACATTTCACCACAGCAGCCAATCATCGTGCTGCAGTCAAACTTTATAATGGTTCTCCTCCCTCCTGCAGTCAACTGTGATTTCAGGTGTTCATGCATAAACTTCTTTAATCACAATTGGTCGAGACAGAGCAGCCAGAGAGAAACCAGAAAATATGTTCTGTATTTTCACCAAAACCAGCTTAGTTCCATTAGACTTACACACCTTTCCCGGGAGATTGCACTGAAATGGTCAGTTCTGATGTTACATTAAAATTAATGATTAGGGTTACATACGATTTATTTGTCAATATTTGACAAAGATCATTTTTTAGACGGATAATCTGATTAGTTTGTTGTTGTCTCCCATTGGCTCTGCACTTCAAAGCCTAAGGGGAGGTATTATTTGGAATCTTTAGCCACAGACTCCTATCAATCATACAAATTACCCCTCACCGTGCAATATTTATGATAATGCTTCCAATGACACCGTGTTAATTGCATCCATTTCTCACCTTTTCTGATGGCCTGACGCACAGATCAGGAAGAATCCAGTTCCAGCTTGCTGCTGCTCACACTCAATCCATCATGCTTCATCCCTTGTGTGAGGAATGATACGTTTGTGGGGCATTATTTCACTTTCATATGAAATTTAATTTTGGTTGGTAAACTGATACAAATAGCAACTGTTGTTTTCTGATGCTACTATTCTGCAACATTCAAATCTGTTTTGGGGAGATGCAGTCCTGCCTGGATTCCTTTTTTTTAAGAATCCCTTGTGTGTTTCTGTAAGCCTCTAGGTATTTGAATGTTACAACCAGTGAACGGCTGCATTCAAATGAGCAAAGGCAAACACTCTGCTGCTGTTAAGAGAGCTCCATCAGAGATGATATACTGGAAATAGGTTGCAAAAATAAACGCAAAAGAAGTATAACATTTGATCCTGTCTGAAAGATCAGCTAATAAGAAAGCAGAGAGATGTCAAAGGGGTTCAATTACGAGAAAAGTCTCTCAGGGACATGTCCGTCCCCGGGCCCTTGGCTTTGGAAAATGTGGCCCCCTGAACCACCTGAATAGCCCTGATCCATGAAGTGGTACGAGCACATCCTGAACTATTGATACTCATTTCTGCATTGTTACTGCTCTGTAAGCAATTGATGTGGTAGAATAATGCATTTAAATATCTGAGGTGCACAGGATTAGGATACACATGAAAGAGATCCCAGAGCAACTAGATATCAAGGTTAATACAAACTAACAGAACAAATTTGCTCGTTACAGCATATTTCCCATTAAGAAGTTTCCCCTTGTCAACGTGTAAAAGCCCAACAATGTATACTCATAATAAGGTTTTTACAGGCATTAAAGCCTTTTTCTCAGAGACTGTTTAACACTGAGGTCACCAACATCTTTGGAGATACAGCAGGTGGAAACGAATCGCTGGTCAGACTGTGGTGAAACCTGCTGCCACTAATCCAGTTATTTCATGCTTTAAAATCACTCCTCGTGCATAGTCCAAGTGTAAAACTGAAGTGAGTTATTGCCTGTCTTGCAATAATGTATTTTATATAAAAAGACACATTTTGCCTCCTGAGCTGACAGTAGTGTTCCTTGGATGAATACCTTTCACCCTCAGTCTGAGTGATCCGATAAAACTGTGCATGATGTGGAAAAGTTTGCGGTACAATGCAGAGTGTCCTTCTTGTGTTTGAAAGCATGTATTTGCTGGCTTCTGTGTTCTTTACTCAGTTTCCCTGCAGATGTGCTCTGCAGCTGACAGCTGTGGCAGTGGCTGAAATAGAATCAGCAATTGCGGGCAAACATTTCTTGTGAACAATTAGAGTGTAACAGTGATCTGAAGGTTAATTTGGTAATCAGTGCATCTGCAGTAATGGTAGCAGCAATAGATTATAACAGGAGACGTTTAGCATTGAATTAGAAGACGAGGATGTCTCCCAGCTGAGAGGTTGGAAAAGTGAAATCTTTTAAACTAAGCACGAGAACAGATAAGTGTTAACATGTTATATACAAACTTTATTTTATTTGTCTATGTTATGAATTTGATCTTTCTTTTATTGTGAAGCACTTTGGGAGTCCTTGCCTCACTGATAATAATGAAATGTATTATGTTGAACTAGGGCTGCCAACATTTGAGTTCAGCTTGGAGTGAGATTTTTTTTTTGGTGAACCGAAAAAAGAAACGTTCATGTGTACAGTGTTCCAAATGTATTGAACATGTACAAACTAGGGTTTCCCATTAAGGTACCGGGCGATACAGTGGAATACGCACATATACAATTAAAATAAATGCATTCAAAACATACCTTTTGCACACTTCTGCTACTTTCTTAGACTATAGAAATACTATACAAATATTGCTTACCACCAAACAGTACAAAATAATACAATTGACAGTGTCATAGAAACGAGTGGTGTCTCCTGAATAAATGCTGTCTTTCTGCCATGTGAAGAGGGAAAACTCAGGTATTCACAGAATGTGTGGTCAATGAAAGTCATTTCTTCAGGCAAAGGCAAGGCAAGGCAAGGCAAGTTTATTTATATAGCACCTTTCAACACAAGGCAATTCAAAGTGCTTTACAAAAATGGAAGACATTAAGAAAATGGCATTTAAAATCAGTCATTAAAAATAAAAGATAATAAAATAAACATTAAAAGAAAAAAAAAAAGAAAAATACATGGATAAAAGTTACAGTGCAGTTTAAGATATGAATAATTCAATTAAAAGCAGCGGCAAAAAGAAAAGTCTTCAGCCTGGATTTAAAAGTAGTAAGAGTTGCAGCGGACCTGCAAAATAGAATTGATGTTTAAAATGTTATTACGCTGCTTTATATTGGGGGTTTAGTGAAGGCGGGTCATTTTGACCCGGAGGACATGGGGTGTATACAGAACATGAGGACATCACAATGTCTAGTGAGGTGGATAACCACAACAATTAGCTAGCTAGCATTGGCATACTTATAATATACTTATTGGCCGGATGGCTATTTTGTAATAGTAGTCTAGCTACAGTACATAGCCAACTGATGTGAGATAGATAACTAGTTAAAGGTAGGGTAGGTAAGTTTGAGAAACCGGCTCGAGATACACTTTTTGTTATATTCCATGGAATGCTCTTAACATCCCGAGAGCAATGAATATCTGAAGTGCTTTGACAAAAATGTTATTAATTAACCTTAGCGATGCATACAGTTACCTACATAATAAAATATCTCTCTAAGTTACAAGGATGACCTTATTTTACCAACCTCAAACAGAAGCCGTTTGTTCTACAGTATTATCCCACTTAACGCTTAACACTTCTCTATTTCGTTTTAACTTGGAGGCTACGATTAGCA
This sequence comes from Lindbergichthys nudifrons, assembly GCA_943590975.1. NCBI lineage: Eukaryota > Metazoa > Chordata > Actinopteri > Perciformes > Nototheniidae > Lindbergichthys > Lindbergichthys nudifrons. The sequence goes on along the minus strand of CALSBW010027848.1, from coordinate 10,113 downwards.
TCGTTGGCACAGATGTAGCTAGCTACCACTCGCTTACACGCTAACCCAAACCTTAACATTCATTACGTAGCTGATTAAAATCATGAACACATAAATAAAGTACTCGAATTTCACTTACCGCAAAACCGCAATCATGCACCGTCTGTTTTAACCGCAGAGCGAGTCACAATAGTCCGATATATAAGCATGAAGAACAAACAAACACGGCCGAGTTCAAGTTATGTCCCCGGGGTGAACTGAGCAGGCAGAGTCCCTGTAGCATCACGGAGCAACTATGGTTCGGTACGTATAGGGCAACGTTATGGTTATGACCAAAATACTATTTTTAAGATGTTGTGGTTGTGGTTTTAAAGAAGAGAATTGGAGCTGGATGCAAACTAGTTTATTCTGCAATACACTAATACCTTCATTGTCTGTGGAGACGTTGCAGAATTGTCCATGAATGTGATTCCCCGACAAGTTGGACTGACATATTTACACGGAAAAAACAAACGTTTTATTTCACATACCGTAACTGTATTAGGATAGTTGAAAGCAATAACTTTAAGTTGAACCTAATATTGTGTATTTAAACTTAGTAGTATTGCTTCCAACTAACCTAATACAGTTATGTGAAATCTGTAAACATCACCATTTTAGTTTTTGGAGTGTAGCAGCAGAACCACATGACTATCCTGCATTTTCCCCACAGAAGCTGTCTGATGCAGTCAGAGCAGGGGCCTGTTTATCTGAGACTGATGAGGACCCTCTAACACCATGTACCAGTGCCGCACTTTATGTGCAAACATACCCTGAAACCTAGTTTACATTCAATATGCAACATCAAGGTCATTAGGGGATATGTAGGCTATTTATCATAGCGAGTGTCTGTGAGCACTTGCTCTAAGGGGAGCAGAGCTCTAAAGGCCAGCCTGTTTCTCCAGCTTCAGCCTCCTCAGCTGCTCTTTTACTCTCTGAGCTCACCTCAGAGTGACAACTCTGTTTTCAACTGCTCAATTGAACAGACCAGTTTTGTGTTTCTGAAGGGCAAAGTGAACACTTCTGCCCCAGTGTGTGATCCAAACTCTGAGTGGAGAGCTCATTTTTCCTTTTTTTCCTGCAGTCTTTTTCCATTAGACCCTTGGGGTGAGCACTATGCTAGGATCAATGCCGGCCCCATTAGGGACCCCTATAGGGTCTGGCTTCTGAGCATCGACCTGCCCCCCCCCTGCTCAGAAAAGAGACCCTACAGGACCCACATTTGCTGCGACACTCTTCCTCAAGCTGCAGCTCCTAAAGGTGCTCCACGTGCGTTACTACTCTCTCATGCATTCTATCTGAGTGCTGTTATTATGACTGTCATTAATGGATACTGTGCGACCCGTTTATCAGCTGTTTATCCAAATCAAGCTTCCTGTGAGGACAGCTGTTTGCCAGAGCCGGACTATTAAGAGTTTCAATGAATTGTGGCTCATTTTAGAGGCTTCCAAATGTTATCTGCAAATGTTTTTTTTCGCTTTTGCAAAATAAATCAGGGAAGGGACAGATGTTAACAATTGGTGTTTGTTTTATGAAAATGTGCAGATCTGCACAGTGTAATCATTCCTAAAGGGATGGCATATCACGCACGCTATACTGTCTATCAGTTTGTAAGTAATCTCCTGGCAGTGCTCCACTACAGAGACTGCATAAATACTCATCTATTATTTTGTTTGCCCATCTCCACTCACCCAAGCCTTTGGGATCCTCAATCTATTCATTCTCCATGAATAATGTGGCACATCTCATGTCAGATGGAAAGATAATAGTGTCACAATGCTATCCCCGCATCTCCCACTCAGCACCATTTACAACAGGCCCTTCTGTGGGGTCCCTGTCTCTATACGCCTAGCTGTCCAGCTGAAGGGGGTTTCAGAGAATAGCACCATGACCTTACACAGGCATAAGTTACGATTGACGAGGCTCATCACCCAAATGCACCACAACAGAAACAGGTACAAATGATGAATGAAAAGAGGGATACAAATTCTGAAAAAACACAGCGGGAATCCCACAAAGGGAGGCAGTTTAGTGATCTGAAACTAGAGGGAGAGGTTACTACAAAATAAAACAGGAAGTTACGAGCCAAGGGACAAAGGGCAAAGACTTGAAATAAATAAATGAACATAAATGTCTGGACACAACAGCATACACACACACACTCACATCACTGTAGTCAACCTCTGACTGGTGGGTGCTACTGATCAGTTCTGATTGGCCTTGATCATTCACATTAATCAGGATACAAAAAAGGTATTTGTATTACCTTACAGTTACATACAAATATTCATATGACTGTTACATTTCTAAAAAAGTGTGGACTCTGGATTACAATGTTGGTAAAAAACTAAAAGAGCATATAGTAGGGGTGTAACGGTTCACATAATTCACGGTTCGGTACGTACCTCGGTTTGGGGGTCACGGTTCGGTACGGGTTCGGTACAACAAGAAAAAGCAAAAAAAAGTCCCAAATGCATAATTCCAGGTTTGTTGTTATTTATTTTTGAACAGTAGTGCAAGTTTCAGTATACAAATAAGGAACTCTAACATTTTGAATAATTAACTGTATTACACAGTTAAAAACAAACAGTACCACACACACTCAGATGGCCGTATTATCTATAATGGCTGGCCATTATTATCTATAATGGCTGATGTCAAACAAAAAAGAATGTATTAATATTACATTATAAAAATATTACATCATAAATAATAAGAAAGTGTTTCGAGGGCGCATAGCCGTTGAAATATATATGCCAATAGCTTCCGTTATTTATTTTGGTCTGATCGGCTTTCACGTCTATTGGCTTCTTAAAAACAGCAGGGATAAGCTGTTGAACTGCTGTTGTCTTTTGCCGGGCTCCGGGGATTGGCAAATCTGGGTGATGCCTTCTGATATGATTTAGCATGTTTGGCGTGTGTTAGCATACCGCACCGCTGTCGAACAACGCCAACACACCGTCCTCGTCCGATCCACCACTCGTCCGACCCACCACTCGCACTCCATCGTTATTGTAGTCCACAGGGAACCCGAAATGTTCCCACACAGCTGATTTAAAAGAAGCAGGTGGGTCTCCTAGCTCCTGTGTGTTATCTAAATCGCCATACTAACTTTTCTTCTTCTTGTATTTTGTTCGTTTTGTTGTGTTTTCTTCTTGTTCTTCATTTGTTGTTTAAGGGCGGCTGGCAAACAGCTTTTAGGCGCAATACCGCCCCCTGGATTATAGTATAATGGATACTGCCCTGAGTGACAGACTTTTTTCCCACTCGTAAAAAAAAAGGCGTATTCGTCGTGTGACTGCATGTGCCGAACCGTGACGTCCAAACCGTGACGTCCAAACCGTGACGTCCATACCGTGACGTCCATACCGTGACGTCCATACCGTGACGGTTCGGGACGAATACGGATACCGTTACACCCCTAGCATCTAGTGTTTGTTGTAAAGGATCAGATGTTATCTCTTCTCTGTGCTGTACTGTTCTGTAGGATAATACTTTAAGTGTGAATCTATACTTCTACTGCCTGAATCTGCTTTATGGTTTTCACTTTCTTTGCTTCATTTGTTCTGTTTTTAATTCAGCAGGTGACCATATGTTCGTAAAATAGTGTGTGTGAGCTTAATTAACTGTGTGTATTAAACTAAAACAGAGCATTTTCTGTCAGCTCAGATTTTATTTCTGCTTTTTTGAACTGTAGTATGTGCTCATGTGTTTCATTGTTGGTGTATTACTGCCTGAATATGCTTCTGAAAGGCAGGTTTTAAAAAATGTAATCATTTAATATCTTGGTTTCTTCTTTCCTAATTTCACATTGTTATGTTGTCTTACATTATACAATGAAGAAAGAAACATCTTATGATATTTAATTTCTCTTTTATTTATTTGCATTGCATGTGATATTGAGGATATCCAAGTAACTGAAAGTATTCAGGTTAGATTACTTTTGTATTTTGTTACTCAGATTAGGTTACTGATTACATTGTTTTACAGTTCACTAGGAATACATTTTTAAATCAACCTTCCCAACCCTGCTTTTCTGACTACATGATACATAGAGCAGGAATCACACATACAGTGCAAGGGCAATGAATTTGGCTTCTGATGAACTGGCTATTAGAATGACTGTGCTATGACAATAACAATACAGAGAACAGTTTAAATGGACAGGACATACATTATAATCAAAACTGCAAGGAACATCTTAGACTTGGCATTTGGCCTTGGCTATTTAGAGTTCTGCATTTTAGAAATATTTAAAGCAACCTCAGGTCAAAGAGCAAAGGTGATCTTCAGGTCCCCGAGCCCTGAGCGTAGAAGTGCATTCTTGACCTTCAGATTAATATGTGTGGCATTTTATCTTTCATAAAGGCCAATTTACAAGCATTTAAGAGCTAAAGAAAAGTGTGGAAATCAGAGGTGGGGAGGATAGAGCAGAATTCAGTGGAAAATATTCCTATTGCTTCAACACATAAAATCAGTCAGAAATGTAATGTCCTGTTGACATAATATGATTGGTCTGCACATTGTTAACACATTCAGAGGTTAAGCTGAAGTGTATTCTCTTTGTGGTGAAAATGTGACTTTGACCTGTCCCAGTGTTTCTGTCTGTTTCAGAGAGCAGCACTGTTTGCAGATCAAGAGGTTATTTTTTCCCAAACTCATTCACTCCACTTTAGATTGAAACCAAACACACAGCACTTGTAATTAGACTGAACATCAACACAAAACTATTCAGCTTTTCCAAATGTCACCGCATTATTGCCACCCAAGTGGATCTGTTGAACTTTTTGTAAAATCACTGCGCGGTATTACAAAAGTAATTCAGTCCTCTGCAGGCTGTAAAGGTGTAAAGATGGCAGCAGTCGCTGAAGATGGACATTTGTTGGTAGATATTAATGAAAAAGCAACACCGTCACCATTTAGAAATACATACATTACATCTGTCGTGTACTTTTGCTGCTACTGTAGAGGTACAAATAATGCTGCATTTCCATTTTTAACTTGGCTCTTGTTTTTTTTTTTCCATTAGCAAATGTTTTGGATAGAACTGAATTAATGAAGGTGTTAAAACCCCCGTTTGTCAGAGGGAGGTCAGGGCATGAGGGGTAGGTAAAGACACATTAGATTAGATTTATTTTCCCCAGGGGGAAATTCATTTTCACAGCCCTGTATATGAACACGATATACATACGATATATAAACAACAACAACACTACAACAATAACACAGACAACAACAGATAGCGACACACATGGCAGTTAAAGTCAGCGAGGCCTGTTATTTAAAGTGGACCTATTATGCTATATTTGAAAAATATATTGTAGGGCCATACCTATACAAAGCATGTCTGTGAAGTTTTTTGCTCAAAATACCAAACAGATCACCCATTGCAGCCATGCCTCATACCCCTCTATTCCAGCCCTGTTACTAAAAGGCTGATTCTGTGACCGTAGCTTTAAATGGAACAGCTGCTGCTAGCCACGCCCCTTTGTAGCGTCACACAGCTTTCCCCTGCTAAGAGAGTTTTCTACCAGGAGAAACTCAGCTAAACACTGCCGTGATTAAATGCCATATTATGTTCCAAACCACTTCAAGCATTATTTCTGAAACAGTATGGAGCTCAAACGTTTCTCTCTTGCAGGCTTTACCGCAAGGACATTACGTTACACATATTCTCTCCAGTACAGCGTTAGCCCTGAGTGTTAGCATGCTTGCTAATGTAAACACAGACCCTATTACTCCCAAAACATGCTGCGCATTGTTTCTGATACAGCACATAGCTTGACATGTTCTTTCTTAAGTGTTTACCGCGATTAACAGTGCCATTATATGTATTATATATAACAACTTTACTCTAAGTGCCTTCTGCAGACATCCTGCTGAGTACACAGACACACAGCTGCGAGAGGGGATTCAGCTAGACGGCTGTATACAGAGACGATAGGTTGGGACGTGTCACGTGTGCCACATTTCACCAATGACGTCATAGGAGCCTGATCCTGGATCTGCTCGCTTGCACCCCCGTTTTTTTATTTATTTTTTATTCGGGTAAGGAGGAAAAGAGAGAGGGTTGTATTTTATGACACTTTGTGAGTCTCTTTACACACCGGACACATATTTATAAAATACATTAAAAAGTGCATTTTGCATAATAGGTCCCCTTTAAGGCGGCAATGGCTGCAGGAATCCAACTTTTTTTCAGTGATCTATATGCCCATGACATTGAGGAGATGGTTGTCCTCACACCATTTGGTGAAGTGTGTGATTTTGTGGTAATCTAGGACAGAGTGGTTGTCTGTGAGCAGGGCAAGAATGGCTGTGTCTTTTGAGTAGTTGAGGTATGTGCTGGTGGGTGACGGACTGGTGCAGTCATTTGTGTAGAGTGTGCACAGGCTCAGCACACAACCCTGTGGTGCTCCGGTGTTGATGGTGAGTGCAGGTGATATTGTTTTGCCTATACTCACACAGTTTTGAGTCTGTCGCTGAAGAAGTTGTGCAGGAGATACAGCTCTGGAAAAATTAAGAGACCACTGCATTATACTTTATTCTATAAACTACTGACAACATGTGTCTTTGTTGGAATATAGCAGACACTGGAATTGAATGGCTGCCATACATTTAGAGTTAACATTTGGAGTGGTCTCTTCCTTTTTCCAGAGCTGTATATCAGAAAGGTGGGAATGTTGAGGAATGTTGTGCAGTTTCTGGATAATCAGGTGCCTTTGGATGGTGTTAAACGCAGAGCTGAAGGTGCCCGGGGAGTCCAGGTGCTGGAGGAGGGGGTGCAGCAGTCAGGCCACTGCGTCCTCTGTGCCCCTCCTGGATTTGTAGGCAAATTGAAGGGAGTCCAGTTGAGGGATGACAACTGGAGGAAGGATGGCGAGCAACAGTTTCTCCATGCACTTCATGATTATGGAAGTGACGGAAACAGGACGGTAATGGTGTCTCAAAGCGAGTGTTCAATTCTGCCGCAAAGGATTCTGGGTCGTTTATTGCACTGGAGTTGGATTTGGGTTGGTATCCGGTTAGAGTTTATGCTTTCTGGAATGCCTGCTCTATGTTGTCCTTAAACTCAAATGTTGCATTGAATACCTCATTTTTTCAGTCTGATCCAATTGCTGCTATGCCAACCAACCTGAATGTGTTTATATTATCTTATTCTATTTTAAATCATCAAATTTACACTTATTTTATTAGGCATGACCAAAACAAATCTCCTCAGTATATTAAACCGCACACACACACACAAACACACCCACAATGCTATGTAACAAAAGCTTAACCTAATGAAAACACACTTATTTGTTTGTTGGTTCTGGTCATGAGTACATGTATTGATTTCCATGACTCCATGTAGTGCATGAGTGTATGTGTTGTATTTCTTATGTAATGCTCCTGTCCTGATCTGGAAACAGAGCTGGTGGCAGCAGCTCCATCACTCTGCTCCACGTGTCTTTGAAGAAAGCGTTGTATCTGCCAGATCCATCAGCTCTCCCACCGAGGCGTTTGCCAGCCTGTGAAACTGATCATCTTCCTTGGGGATTGGGCTCCACAGCGGGGGGAGCCATATTTTACTGCCTACTTAAATACTTACTGCAGGAAGGTGCCACAGGCCCGGCCATAAAAAGGAGCCCATGAATCCAAGGCAGCCAGGCCACTCTCAATCAGCCCAAAGCATTCTGGGACACTGACTACAGACATGTGATGAATCTGACTGTAGCTGCAACACTTCATCAACATGAGAGAAGAAAAGCAGAACACTGAATGAATTGTTCTTCAAAGTACAGTGAACAAACTGAAAGATTGACTTTAATTAAATGTATTATGTCAACAGGTTTCACGTAACTGTATTAGGTTAGTTGAAAGCAATAATATTATATTATTATTATATTATATCATTATATTGCTGCAATGTAGACAGGAATAAACGCAGATCATCCTCTGGCAGCAGCCTTGACCAGTACTTGCTTTTGATCAAAGTAAGTATTATTAAAATTAAAATAAAGGGCGGTGCGAACCGAGCCGGCCGTCAACGGCCCGCTGACGACGGGCCGTTCTGTGATTCTCCAGAACACACAGATGGCCAGTCCGCCCATGTAAGGACCGGTCCATGAAAATCCTAGCTTCAAGCTCCGTTTTCTGCCAGACGCTGTCTCCTCTCTCACTTTAGGTAACTTCACAAAAAATCGATCCATGTTGCCGCTCGCATAAAGTTGGCTGAAGTTAACTAGCTAGATTTCACTGTTTCTTGTTATTTTTGTCTCACGCTGCGCCTCCACTGAAGCTCTCTAGCGCCCCACTTGGGAGGCGCGCCTCACACTTTGAAAACTTTTGCTTTAGGGGACACCTCCATGATCTATTCCTCCATTATACTGAGAGCTGAATTTTATAATGCTTTCTCAATACTGTGAAAGCCAACGGACATTTTATTCAGCTGCGGCGGAGGAATACATCTCAATACAGATACATATCAGTATTAAGGAATATATTTGTAATAAATACATCTGCACAAATACCACAAAAGGTAATGGTGCTGCAATTTTTTGAAGGAACAGGAAATTGGGATTCATAAATCATGTAATGTAAAACCTAATCTGATCTAATCCAAACTCCAAATATAGATATACACCATCCCAAATACACTGACAGAAACTATATATACTGATCCTTTAATGGGATGAATTTATTATTTAAACTGCTACACATCCAAATGACAGTCCATTAGACAAAACTCCTGTAATGTATGGTACAATCAAAAGTTTCAGCATTATTGCTGTTTGTTGTATTAGGTTATTTATTCATTTGTTATTGCATACATTGAGCAGCAACATTACACATCTTCTTATAATGATATCATTGGCATGACAGAAGTGTCTGATTGAGCTTCTGTAGAGCACACCACTCACTCGGCACTGCTGCTTTGCCACATTATTTTAGAAATAAATGACTTAATGTTGATTGATGATAGATTTTTTTTTCACAACAGAATTTATAAAGCATATGAGGTGGAACAGTAAGGGGATCTCCTCTCAGAAGATTTTCTCTGAGGATGTATCACCCTTGATTATTATTCACACATCTTCCTGTTCAGATGTCCTTGTAACGATCACTCAGGGTTCTTAATGACTTCTGCCATAATTGTTTATCCAGAGCGGCTTCAGGGGAATGTGAGCATTTTGTGCTGAACATATGATGTTTACCCTTCTAACGATGAAACCAGAGAGAAGATTAAGCCCAGAGACGATGTTTGGTTTTCAGATTGATTTGTTGACATCTGACACTTCACATAAGCTGAGCTGTAAATTAAAACAGTAAAGGGGAATCAAGGCAGCGTTCTGCTGTTTACCGAATCAGAAATCATCTCATCACCTTCAATACTGCACACAGCGACTTCTCATGATGGATGCAAAGGCCCTTACTCTATTAATGAGAATGGGGTTAAACTGTGCCATGATAGTGATTTGTGTTGTTTAAGATCTGTACTTGTATTTGAACCAGTCAGTATTACATTGAAGTATATTATGATGGTGTTTGATACCGTATTCAATTAATTCAAAAGTATCTGCACACATAGAAATGGTGTGTTTGACATTCGACTGATTCTGAAGGGGTCCAAAAATCAGCATTCCTCAGTTTAACAGAAAGTACAAAAGCTTGACTGTTTGAAATCAACCCAACAACAAACCATTAGGCTATAGAGTGGTGCAGAAATGAGTCCTAAAACCTGGATATGAGTGAGCATATTACTATATCTGGTTCCTTTGTCAGATGCCTATAGAATACCCAGCTAGCGGGGAACGTTCTCACAACTTTGGCTAACGTTACCTATTGGTTCTAATAAGGTTTTAAAGAAACGTTTTCATCTGATGTTCAAAGAACCTTTTTAGGATGTTTATTTTTTCAAATAATGTTCCCATAAGGTTTAAGGTTAACTAAGACATAACGTTTTAACTGCAACATTCTGAGGATGTTATTGAGGCCTGAGATGACAGAAAGTTTTTTTATAAAACGTTCCTTTAATGTGGTATGTTAACAAAGGTGGAACGTTTTGCCTGCAACATTCTAAGGATGTGTTTTGGACGTTGTTGGGGTAAC
>CALSBW010027846.1:26274-47746 GCA_943590975.1 Lindbergichthys nudifrons | reverse complement strand
TTTTGGACGTTGTTGGGGTAACACATTAAAGATGTTCTTTATAAAACATTCCCTCAATGTTACATGATAACCAAAGAAGAACATTTTGAAAGCAACATTTGGATAATGTTATCAGGAGGTTATTCTTTTTTTATAAAACGTTCCTGTGATGCGAAATATTAACACGGTCATGGTCAACGTCAGATTTATTTGGAGTGCGCTTTAAAATACAAACTTGTTGCATTTGTTTGAAAAGGATGTTTAAAAAAAATCTGATGTCACCACATTTTCCTTTTAAAAAAAAAAAAACAAGCATGTAATTCATGATATTGCATGTTTGCGTAGGCATGTCTGAGTTCCCAGCTAGACATTGTTGGTTCTAAAAACATTCTGAGAATGTTACCATTCATTGTTCTAGGAATGGTTTCATCGAGAAGTTTTATTTTGGTTCCTAGAATGTACTTCTGAAAGGTAGGATAACGTTCTCTAAAAACATTCTTAAAATGTTTGGTGATAACATTGTTCGAACATTATACCCCAAGTGTTTTTGTTGTTTATGCACATATCTCTATTGTCATATGGATCGAATAACACTTAGAAAACCAAAGACAGACATAGAAGAACGGACCGACTATCACTGCCCGTCCCTGAAACCCCTGTTAGTGTTTGTATGTGTTTGTTTCTACTGTGTATGTCTCTCTCTCCCCCCCTGCCTGCTGGTCTGCTCTACACGGCTGGGAGCAATCTCCAATCAACCACACCTGCAACCTGCTCATCAGCCACACTATGAAAGCCTGCAGCCTGCACTCATTCCCTGCCGGATTGTTGCCGTGAACGGTTTGTTGCGTGCCGCTCTAGCTTTTTACCAGCATATTCTTTGACAACTTTGCCTGCTTTTGCCTCACACTCATTTGTATGTCTCTCCCAGGAGGAATCCAAGGCCTTCCACACTCCCAAGACCAGCCAGGCCTCTCCACCCTGGAACAACTGTTTCCCACTGCTGCCATAACCAACCTTCACTCCCAGCTCCCCTTTTCTAATAAACAAATGTTACTTTCACCAGCTGATTCCGATTCATCCTTTTACATGTGTTAATAGTCAAATTCCAATAGTTAAGTAAACTATCAAAATCATCCTAATAACCACAGTGGTCAGTCCACTTACCCAGGAATTTTGAGTTGAACAATTACTGGAATATTATGTCTTTATGTTCTAATAATGTAAACATATTGTAGTAAATTGTTACCACAGAACATTTGCATAATGTTTTAAACATAAAGCATGTTATCCTTCTCTAAAATAATAACATTCTGGCAACATAAACAAATCTAACTTGCAGCTGAAAACATTTTAATAACAGTAGGGCATAATGTTCTAACAATGTTATCAAAAACATTTTAAGAATGTTTTTAGAGAACGTTATCCTACCTTTCAGAAGAACATTCTGGGAACCAAAATAAAAGCTTCTGCTGAAAACGTTTTAAGAATAGTAGGGCATAATGTTCTAACAATGTTATCAAAAACATTTTAGGAAGGTTATCACCAAACATTTTAAGAATGTTTTTAGAGAGCGTTATCCTACCTTTCAGAAGAACGTTCTGGGAACCAAAAGAAAACTTCCCGCTGAAAACATTCCTAGAACAATGAATGTAACATTCTCAGAATGTTTTTAGAACAAAGAAATTCTAGCTGGGGAAGGTCTGTGGTTGACACAAACTGGAGAGATTTTCTACTTTGTGAAATACGTCAATACGTTAATACGTAAAAACAACAGCTTGCCACCTATCCCTCCTAATATTAGCCGCCTTTAGCTTAGCGGGGATGCATGGAGCCATGTGACTGTGTTGTCGTTTTTTATATCCTAACGTAACTTTTTACTTCTAGAGATTGCATTTATACTTTAAAAAATCATAAACTTAATGTTACTAAGTGATAATTTGCTGCTGTACAAAATGTGTCAAGTATTATTAGCATGTGTTTGCCTTAATTCGTATTTTCTGCAATCTTTTTAAAAACCCAATCAAAAGATTCCATGACTTTTTGGCGAGTGAGTCCACACGATGCTAACTTCCGGGTTGTGCCTACAAAATACCTCATCACTGCACAACTATACATGTTCATAGTTATTTACTTTGTGATTAGAAAATAATGAGCAGACAACATATTTACAAAGACAGTGTGTATAATAATGTTATAGGCAAGCATAATGCTGCAGGGCTAGTATTGAAAGTATTCATGTTGTTTTGTAAAAACACTCACATCCATTATATCTCATTCAGAAAAACATTTCATTACAAATTACTAACTGACTAAAGTTATTATTACTTGATTGACATCTTCATATAATATATAATGTTGGTTTGTCATCTATCGCAGTGCATCATATTTAATTAACTTATCAAATGTTCTCTATTTAAACATTTGAATATGTAATGTCATGTACTGGCTTTCATCCATTTTGAAACACAGATAAATCGTATCTGTAATTGTATTTACAACTTGATGTGATAATCAACAAAACTTTTCAACAACATCCGCCACATAATGAGAATGGATTGATGCTCTCTTCCTACAGGCAAGTCAATGGCTGAACTTTTGATGAAGCACCAAGTCCTTTTTAGGACAAAAACCCTTTTCCCCACAAATCACCTCTATTTTTCTTCAAGACAACAGCAACAGATTAGGTGTGAAAAGTCTACTTTGTTGCATCTGTAAATACCACATTATATTTCCCCAAAGGAAAGACCTGAACTGTGGAAAAGCAAAGCCTTTGTTTTGTAAAGCGCTCATCATCTGTTTCCCTGTGGACTCCAACAGGTAACCATTAGTCAGGCCTGCACGTTCTTCATAATCAATTTACACACTTTAAAACCATTCATCTCCATATCCCCGTTTGACTTCTATATTAGATGCAAAATGTCAGATACTGTAATAATGGTGAAGCAGCGCTCAGGATTATTGCAAAATCGCCAAATAAAAATGATTTCTTACCCTGTTATCTTCCTCTGGCAGTCTGCCAGGATCCGCTGTTTTTCTGTGTGTCAGAGAGATGGAGATGAAGACATTTAGTACTGTGATATCTAAAGATCTCATATTTGATCCATTACAAGGAAGTGATAAGCAAACAATTGTATTATAAACAATGGAGATATTTCTCGGCAATAAACTAGAGCTTAATTTATATTTCTGTAACAAGTGGTTATTGTCTAGTTGCCAGCATTGAAAAGCCGGAAATGTTGAGTACCCAAAGTTTTATGTTAGAAATGTATCACAGGGGTCTCCAGCACATAGAAACTGCCGGATGATAACTCTCATGTTGGGCAATTTGTACAATTAACATCAATGGCATTATGTGGACAAAATTAAATAAATTACTTGGCCGATTTATACCATTTTGGAGTGGTTTTGGAGGTTATAGATAGAGGATGATGAATCCATTTTTCATTCTATTTATTTCAGAATAAAAAATGTCAGTTTTAACCACAAAGTGGCCATATTTGTACTCTCGGTGGGCTGATTTAGATTACTATGAGTAACGTTGCGAGGCTTCACATATAGAGAGAACAAGATGAAAAAAATATTTCCTCTACTGTGGACTATTATTTTTCAAATAGATAAGCAATCGGTCCAATCCAAATGATCCACCAGAGTCCATAAATCAGCCCACTGCAAGTACAAATAAGTCCACTTTCTGGTTAAACTGACATTTTTATCCTGAAAAAAAAGCAACCTCAATTACCCACAAAACCACTCCAAAATGATCCAAATAGGCCAAGCCATTTTTTAACAATTGTCGACACTATACGAGGCTATAATTGTAATCAATGCTAATAAACACAATTTATGCTAATTGTACAAATTTCCCAACATAATTATGCAAGTTAGCATCCTGCAGTTTCTATGTGCTGGGAACCCCTACTTTACATTTCTATCATAAAACTCTGGGGTACTCAACATTTCCGAGTTCACAACAGGACTGCTGGCAACTCGACTGCTATACCAGACATGCAGGCCTCGTCTACGGTGAGATTTAAGAAAATATTGTGGTTTAAGGTTAAACGTTCGTTACATTACTACATATGTTTCTTATGTATGGATTATGTAAGTTGAAATGAGTCAGTTTCACACAGAACAATGAGGTTCACACCTGACACAAGTTGGGTAAAGGTCTTTGTTATTACCCATCAACTCCTCTGCTTTACCTTCAAGGTCTTTCTCACACTTTATTTCACCCGACCTCCTCTTTTACCACCATCATATTTAGTAGCAAAGAATGACACGGGATGTTGAGCTTCAGAGAATGACACACACTGACCAAGCTGCTGTAATTTATGAATTGGGAGTGAGAAAGTCCTAACCTCTTTAAGAGCAGAGCTGCTATTGGTCAGCCTGGGCAGGTTGTGTTATCTCCAATAAGTATACTCGTATACAGACAGCGTAAGCATGCTCCATTATATCTTTCTCAAGCTTTTCACCACTTGACATGATCTTTACTAGCAAATGGAGAGTGCTCATTGATGGTAGAAGACCTAATGTTTGACTTCAAAATGAACTCAGGTGTAAAACAGAAGATACGTTTTTCCTTTTTGAGAAAAATATCTCAACTGCAGTCCTTCTGCTCTGTCGTTCCAAAGGAAACAGCATGAATACAGTGAGAACAGTGAACTGTTTTATATTCAGTAATGGTCAGTTACAGTTACTGGGAATATAGTTAAGACATCATGCGGCATGTTCATGTATGTCTGTATAGTTGTCGTGGTGATTCCAACATCAGCCAATACATCTGTATGGCATCGTATCGCTCAGGCTTTATCGTACTCAAGCAGTAATATCAGCTGTAAAATGGATAGTAAAAATGTTGAAAATTGAAATTACAAATGTCCGCCCCTCCTGCCACACAGAGCTAAGTAATCAATAAAACCGGCTCACCTATGGCAAACCCTTTCTCTCTGAGCCAAGAAGCTGGCCTCATGTGAACCCCTCTCAATCCAATTGTTTGTCTGAGTAAATGAGCAGTGAGTTTTTCCTTTCCTTTGAATTTTATTTTTTATAGCAGCCTAAGTAGTTTATATCCTTATTTGCTGAACTGTTTGAATTGCATTGGTTACGTTATTTCTACATTATGTTTAAAGATAACTGCCTTTGCTGTAATAATATTTGAATTCTAAATACGTGTAAACTAACTGAGATTTGTCATGCCTTTTTCTACCAGATCAACCAGAAAACAATAACAACAATCAACAATAAACAAACCATAATTTAGATTCTCCTATTATCTTTCTGCAGTTCTGATCAATGCCATTGGCTGAAGCGACTCTGAGGTACAGCAGGTTTCGTGCTGTGACAAGTATAACCTGAAGCAATAAGGGAGGGGCCAACCTTTTAAGCAGTGCAGTTAAGACAGTGAGAAAACTAAATGATATATTATTTATGATCAACAAAGTTATGAGTGACTTTCTCACCACAGCATGCCAAGATGTGCAGGTGTTCAAACCTCCAAAATGGCCTTGGAGGAATACAAATATTTTGTACTTGATTATGGGTTCAAACAAGTTCTCCTAAAACAATAAAAACATAATGAAAACGTTCTCATGTGAAATGCATTTTTATGGGATTGTAATAGAGAAAAAAAGTTTCCCCTCAGGTTAACATCAGGTGTGTTGCCATCCAGCTGTTGTAGTGAAAAGGAAAATCTAAGTTCAGATAGTGAGGCAAAGTGTAATGCTTTTGGTTTGAAGTTAGTGTATCAATAGGCGCTTTCACACCGCAGTACTTTTCCCACTTTAGTTCCGATATAGTTCCGAAATGTTGCGTTCACACCAAAAAGAGCCGGAACTAAAATGAGTTCATGAGAACCTTTTTTACCCCCTTTTCACCCCCTGCTAGAGAGCAGGTGCTTTCGTGGGAGAAAAAGGTTCCTATGTCTGATTGGCTGGGCGGAATGCAAACCACGCCCCGTAAAACTCCCAAAAAGTTTTGTGAAGCCGCCATTTTATTATCCTCGCATTAGCATTATTAGCATTAGCATTCGCCCAGCGCACAAACGCAGAGAGACTAACTTATGGCAACACAAAATAAAACATGGGAGCGGTGGAGATGAGGAGGTGTCGGCGTTCTGGCGATTTACTCGGAAGGCTTCAGTCGAAGCTGCTGGGAGTCCCAGCAGCTTCGACTGCCATTAAACCCAAAGCAGAAGAAGAAGAAGTGACGTCAGCGGCTTCATTTGCCTAATCTTCCCTCAGGGACTTATTCCGGTGTGAACGCGATCTGTACTTAGTTCATGAGAACTAAAGAGTTCTCATGAACTAAGTTCTGATGAACCTTTGTGGGAAAAGTACTGCGGTGTGAAAGCGCCTCATGAGAACAAAATGTAACAATGCAATAGTGCAATAGTGCATACAAAAATGAAGTATATGAGTTAAAGCAACTAGTGAGATGAAGATATCAGTGAATTAAATGCAATTTCAAACATTTTAAATGAACTGCACATTAATGCCATATTTCCAACGTCAACATGTTCCTCCAGGGATAAACTCTGCCTGAACCCTTTTATTGTTATAACGTGATCTTGTTGTCCCGCCTCCTTCTGCAGTGGGTTAGTGGCACCAACTGAAGAATAAGCACCACCACAGTTTATCTCGATAACCCAAGTCTTGATATCACATAATGTTTATGGATAAGGATTCAACTCACATTAATGAGCACTAAATATGAATGGAATCTTTGCACACAAACTGAAGTAGGCGTGTTCCACAATATCTTTATCAAGCTTTTCACCAAATGATGTGAAGGCTGCTCATTGTCATTGAATTTAAAATGTTCCTGTCTTTTGTGTGTGTTTGTTGCTAAGTTGTAAGTATTGAAGATCTTATTATTGTATATGTAATAACTTTGAAAAAATGTTGGAAGTGTGTTCTGTTGCTTATAAAACGTAACAGGGACCCTGTTTTTGGAAAGAGATATTACTCTTTACTTGATATGACTAAGCCATATTCCTTTGATAGTAATAACTCAAACGTAAGCACATCAGTTATACAGTTAGCTTTTCTCACAGTTCTTCTAACTTAAGCCTTTTAAGATTTCATATTTTTGAACCAGGCCCATGAGAGGAAGGAAACACTGACGGCGACTCTCCTGCAGATGATCCAACCATTAAAACAAGTTTAGACTTTGAAGGCTATGTTCATTTGAGGTGAAGCAAGGAGCCACAGAAAACAACATTGTAGTAAGCCAGATTATTGGAAAACAAAAGTGGAGCTGAATCAGAGACAGCATGTTGAGCCACTGCTGGAATCAAATAATTGATATAACTGCTGAAAAATATGACCAGGAAAATAATATTCCAACTCCTTAAAATACATCCAATTTTGGGAGATTAAAGTACAGAACAGGAATGTTTGGAATGTTTGGAGGACTGTTATGTCCCCATAAGGGAGGTGAGTCCCCCCCCACACACACACACACGCACACGCACACGCACACGCGCGCACACACACACACACACACACACACACACACACACACACACACACACAACTCTGTGGCAGCTGCAAGTGTATCTGGATAAATGATACACAATGTATCTGTGTTCATTTTGTTAACTTCAGTGGAATAGATCTCTGAACCTTTTCTTTTGTGAAATAGACAACATATTGATGAGAGGATATACACTTCATGAAAGATAAACCCTGGCTAAAATGTTTATATGTTTTAGTTGACAAATGAAGACAGAATTCATGTGTGATCCACATGGGCGTAGGACGTACAGTAGGTCATCTTCCCAGTAGCCAGACCTGTATTAATTAGTACTTAAAAAGTACTACATCATTCTTAACCTTACCGTTAACATGTAGTGCCAGGGGTCTGTGCTCATGCAGGAACTAGTTTGGCTTTATGTTGGAGATGGACGTGGTGTCAACGTGTGTGTAGTGTGTCGGACTTTTCACCTGCATAACCTCTGCCTTTTTGTAAACTCAAACTCTTTCTTCCCCTTACCTGACATACTCATCTGCATAAAACATGTATTAAGCACATGCTTTAAACATTTTAAATGTTGCATTGTGTACCTGTGGGACAGGGTTCGGGTCGGGCTTTTAGTCCTTTGACTTTGTTGGCACATTCGGCTTTATGCACACAACAGCTGCTAACTGTCAATCAGTGGAATAACGGGGAGCAGCAGGAACGTTCATGCTTTTGAACCCTGACACAGATTTGTAAGGTTGACCAAATGCATTGTAGTTTGATTAGAAGGGGATTATACATGTTTTTTTTAAAACACAGTTTGTGTCTGGTTTTAATGTTCTTTTGAAGTTAGTCTCTTTGTCTTTAATTGTGTTGCTCATCTGAGGACTTTAAGGTGAACTGTTCAGGTGTGTTTCTCTGAATGAAGTATTCCCTAAACGTACACTGGTACCACTTTCTGATAAGGGATCCTGCAGCAAAGCTTTGTGAGTTCTAACCACTGACTGCAATAATATTAAGATTGGAATGACCTGGCGGGGATCAATGAAGGTGTGTGCTTGTGTTTATTACATCATGTAGATGCATATACTGTAACACACTTTCCTTTGGCTGCAGGGCCACTTATCTTCCAGACTAGTGTTAGAGAGGACCTCATCACCCTTTTCTATTATAATGGCTAACATTATTTGACATAATCATTATCAGACTAACATTTTGAAACTAACGTTTCATCCAGCAGGATGTTGGAGGTGTAGGGAAGCATCCCAACATAAGATCCATTTTATTTGTGTTTTACACTTGATGTTGTTTCTTGTATTTCACATTGTGATTCACAATGTTCCCATCGATGTTGGATTTGAATGAGTATTGTTTCCCTTAAGTTCATTCATTGAGTTTCTGTGGTTGATTTGAAGTTGGTGCCAGCCATCATGTTTGACCTCTGGTTTGTTGTTTTTGGATGCTCTTACAAGCCACAAGGACTACTTTTACAAATACAAAAGTACTTTAAGGCAAGTAAAGTATTACAATGTACAATTCAACAGACACATCTCATTCATGTCACAGTTAATTGCCATGTGCTCTGCTTCAATCTGTCTTGTTTACATGATCTGATGTGTGCAGTTCACTCTCACAAGTATTGTCAGGACAAATAAAGAGTACAAACGCAGTTATGAAGATGTGGGCTCAGAGAGGAGACAATTCAAGAAACATATTGAGCAAAACGTGATCCATGTAGAGAAAACCATGTGTTACTACTGTTGGCACAAAACATACAACTTTATAAAGGCTGCCTGATTATAAAAGGGTTCTCTTAATGATACAAGCTGTTATGTATGTTTAGAATGACAACAGTGAGGTGCATCTTAAGTCTGAATTCCCTGCTCGATAACTAAACCTAGTTCAAACATTTAGCAAGCTCTTTCCTCTGGAATAAAACTCCTGTTGTATCCATTACAAATCTTAGAAAAATCATGGACTTCAGATCTCAATCAATCCTAAACACATCTGATCAAATGAACACCAGTGTATAGAAATGAGGTAAAGAACATGACAAAGGACACCCAACACTTCTATAGAGATTGTATTATATTTCCAAAAATATATGTACAGTCTATTACAAAGGTAACAAAGCAAAAAGAATTGTCTATGTAACAAGAAATTGTCTAATTAAATCGTACAGTTCTGCTGTTGGGGAAAATACCTTTGACCAGTGAATTTTCAATACTTTCATCACAGAAAAATAAATAATAAATTGACCATTTGTATTACTGTACAACAAACTAAAACGCAAAATCAACAGAAAGTCAAAGTAAAGATGGAAATCCTATCAGCTGTCTTTGGTCCTAAATGAAAAATGAAGTACAACTGAAATCTTGTGAGTGACAATAATTCATCTGCGAGATAGAAAAATATAGTGCATTTTCAATGTATTCAGAGCTCTCTACTGAGTAATATGTGTAAAAAACAATATAAATAAATGTACAAGTTTTACAATTAGAACATATACAAAGATCCCCTCAAATCTCGTCTCTGACACAATCAACAGTGCTCTTTGGAACCCCCCCCCCCCGCACCACGTCCAACTGCTGAACCACAAGGTTTGAAAAATAACTTCGTACTCTATCTTCTGCTCCTGATTCCAACCAGCGCTCTACATCCTGCACCCGTCTGCTTTGTTCTGCCTTTCTTACATTTTCTATTCTTTTTGAGTTGTTGCTAATATAGAGCCGCAACAAAACAGTTGTTGTTGAGAGTTGAGCAGAACCTGAAGTTTGAATGTGGGTGAAACAAGCTTCTGTTAGTGAAGGTTACAGGTGACGCTGAATCGATTGTATCCTGGCCTTAATCTCAATTTGGCTCAAACTGCTGTTTCCCCAGCACAGGAAAAGGGGACGTTTGGCCCCGGGGGGGGGGTGAGAGAGTGCTGCCTGTAAACTAGGGAGTTTTGTGCTGACTGAATGACTTTATGCCGGTATTCAATTCAAAGGTCTGGCCAAGGCCCAATGCTGAGCTCTGCTGTATGGATAAAGGGAGAGAGTTGGTGACACGGCTCAGAGCGGTCAGGACTAATTCCTGGTGTCTCCTCACAAAGGTGAGTCCCACAGTGAAAGTGGATCAAAGCAGACAAAGCCGGGTCATTGTGAGAGCTCAGCTTAGGTGTAAAAACGACATGCATGCTAGCTTTTTAAGGACATTTTCAGAACAATCTCTGTCTTCTTTCAGCCTGGTTTCAACACTGTCTCTCGCGTTGTTAAAACTTTCTGTTATCATTCAGCATGTTTCCATAAAGCCAACTCAACAGTACTCTTCATTTACTGTTTTCAGTTTCTGCTGTCAGTGGAACATTTGATTGCAGCTCATCAGTTCTGTGCTAAAGAAAATCATAGAAAATGTTAAATTGACTGTTCAAATATTTTGTAGGCAAAGATGCACAGGTTGCACCTTGAATGTGAGTGTGTGCTAGATAGGTTGTCCTCCATGCTTGGTAAATGAATATCTCTGCATTAGTCCGTTAGTTCGACAATAAGGGGGATTTGAATATGTAAACTGGGATTGGTGAAATGTGCAGTTTTTTCTTTTTCTATACATTTGAGAAGGAAAC
Source organism: Lindbergichthys nudifrons (assembly GCA_943590975.1). NCBI lineage: Eukaryota > Metazoa > Chordata > Actinopteri > Perciformes > Nototheniidae > Lindbergichthys > Lindbergichthys nudifrons. The sequence continues at coordinate 36,702 of CALSBW010027846.1, read as the reverse complement.
AGTTGACCTAACTGTAGCTTTTGAAAACATAGATTTATATCAGGAAGCTACAAGAGTTGAAGACATGATGGCTTCTCCTTAACACCATTCCATGACAGCTGAATAACTGCATCCTCTTATCAAAGAATGCTGCAGTAAAACATAATCAACATGGAAACTTTCTCCTTTTTTTGCATTTGAAGTGGAGACAGATGGCACGGAATAGGTTGATTGGCTTTTAGCACATCTTCTGCAAAGCCCCCTCGTCTCTGCTCTCCATACAAAACCGTATGGAAGAAAAGAGGAGCAATCTTAAGAGACACTTTAATGCATGTTCCATCACATCTACGCCTGTGAGGGATGAGCGGTGGAGACACATGAATAAATAAGGGAGCTGCGTGGCTGGGGGGAGGGGGGGGGGGGGTCAACAGCACGATCTGACTCGTTTGGTCCTAATTTTCCGACCCAAACCCTGAAGGGGCTCTTTGATTTCTGGACAGCGCGTCGGTGTCCGGAAAGGCTAATGGCACCTTCCTAGTGTTCAAACGGTGCCTCATTCATCGCTGCATCACTTTAACATTTCCACGCCATGTTAGCGTTTCCATCAAACATTTAGCATATCATAATCAACATCAACATACAACATGATTATTTCATCTGATGACTTGGCACTGCAGTTTTTCCGAGCACTTTCCGAACCGTTTTTGGGTCAAAGAGGTACATTCCTTTCCTTTCCTTTCCGAGGGTGACTAAATCTTTCCAGAGGGTTTGTCTCAGCACAGCACACACATTTGATAAAACCTAGCACCTTACAAATCTCAGATGAGGACCGTTTCTACCTGGTAATTATTGCTCTGTTTAGTCCTACTCTTCTTCGCTCACCGTGTCTCACTTTCACCAGTTCAAGATTAGTCAGCGATAAAAAGACATCACACTACAAGAAAAACAAAAATATAGGGAGCTTGTCGACCCTTTGAAAGAATGCAGAAAGCATTGCCATTGAAGATCCTAAAATAGTGGCAATACTTAAGCTAACACTTTTTAAGGCAGTATTACGTCTACAATGTTTTTGGAGCCACCTTTAAAAACTGGATTTGCAGCTCAACAATGCACCGAAACAAACACTGTGTGCAACATTTTAGGTAAAACGATGGCAAAACAATTTGTGGTGGCTTCAATTTCAATAAAGTATTTCAACAGTGCTGCAACATTCTACTCAATAACCAAGTGACTGCGTTTCCTGTGGTGAACAATAAGACAAAGGATATTGCTACTCTGATATAAAAGTCTGCTGATTCTCCTGCGTCTCTTCAGTGTTGCACTCTTCAGAACATTCTATAATAAAAAACATTGAGAGGTTGAAACCATAAAAGCCTCTCCTTTACCCTGTAGTCAAATCCAAATAGAAGAGAGAAACAAACTGCTGCATGTGCCAAACATGTAGCAGACAGAAAGAAAACTAACAAATAAACAAATGTAAATGAAACCACTGCAAGTAGACAAGTTGTTTTTTTTGTTCTTTTTAGAGAGAATCCATAGCCTCGGTGTGCATGTCAATCATTCATTAAGTTAAAACAGAAGTCCTTTCCAATGCACCCTTTGATATGTGGTTGGGTTCATAAGCGCTTCTAAAGGAAGTAAGTAAAGAAAGTCATCTGGTTCAGGTAGTTTCTTTTTTGTTGCGGTTGTTTGTCCTTTCCCTCTCTTCAGTGCCCTGTGAAGAGGCGGAGCGAGGAACAAAGGAATGATTTCACTCCAGACACAGCCGAGGAGTCCGGCACGACACACGTCCGTTAGCTTTGACTGTTTGTCCCGGGTACGTCCCATAAGTTCTGTTAGAGTTGCTCATGATGCAAACTGCGGGTCACACCTGGACCCCTGTGCCGTGGAGGTGCAGCATCTGGGCTCTCATAGTCTGTATGCTGCTCATGATCTTCTTCTGATGGCCCACCAGCGAGATCCCCAAGCTCATCACGTCACTGAAACACAGGAAGGGGCGGGACTAAGATAAGATATACTTTATTGATCCCAAATTGGGACATTTCCGTCACAGCTGCACACTGAAAAACTGAAGCGTGACTTTAGGTAAATGTATTATGTCAACTCATTTCACACATCAGGTTAGTTGAAAGCAATGTAATATCAACTTAATATTATTGCTTTCAACTAACCTGAATACATCATAAATGTCATATTTGAGTGTTTTAGAGCGTTTCAAAACGAGGCATTATACATCATTTGAAAAATATAAACATCTCAAAATAGTAAACAAAACAGAACTAAAAAGGAACATATTTAGAAGTTGACGTGAAAGATAAAAAGCTGTAGACTATCTGTCAAATAAACACTATGAAGGGCCAAATGACAGCTCAACAAAAAGAAGAATATTATTCAGAAAGTGAGGAAAGGATTAACACTTCATTCAATATAAATGTCCAGTTATAAGTTATGAGTCCAGTTAACCAAAGTGACGAATCACAGGCTGAGCTTCTTTCATCATGGTCAAATGGTAAGGGGTAAAAAGAGGCAGCTAAACACGTGTTCCATGTCCAGGGTGATGGAGCAAACCGGTACAACTCAAGTCCTTTCTTGGAAGTGTGTTTGGAAAGTTTACTTGAACTCCTTGAGCTTTTTACAGGATGTGGAGACGGATGTTGACATCTGATGGTCAATGAGTCTGAGTCACTGATCCAGGGCCAGCCACAGTCTGCCTGCTGCTCATATTCAGCGGCTCTCAACTACAGTGATAAGCAGCAGAGAGTTCACACAGGTTCAAGTCCCTGGTGATGAGGACTCGCTAATAAGAGTGTTAAAGTTCTTGAGTCCCAAACATGAGATGGAATGTATGCTCCAAGTAACCAATGAACACAACCAATGAGACCTCATTTATTCTGTTCGATTTTGGATATAAGAGGAGTCTGTTTTTACAGATGGCATCAGTGTAATTCACTGATTTGATCATGACATGGATAACATGGAGGCAATGAGCTAACAGCAAACAGGAGAACATCACAAACAGAGGTCTCTTACTAAAACATTGAAAGTATACATTCAGTATATGGATAGTAATGCATCAAAGAAGAATAATGGCCTAGTTATCTCTGCAGTTTGGGTAATACAGAAACCTCATTGGATGATCTGCCAACACTCTGCCTGAAAACAAAATGCAGCTACTTAGGTTTGCTTATTTAGGGTTGGCCAACGGGAAGCGGGTAGGTGAGATAAGAGTTGAAATGTGCCTGGTGTTATTGTAATGTTCTCCTCTGAAGTTTAAGCACTGGAGGGCTTCCTCTCTACTCACTCGATTGACATCCTGGCCACAGATTCCAGGGAGCTGTAGCCCGCCGCTGTGAAGTTGTCTCTGTATCGCTCCATCTTGATGGCTTCCAGCCACTCTCCTACTGAGCGGAAAGCGGTGAAGTCTGGTGTGCTCTGATCCAACAGCGGACTAATTGGTCTGTGGGATGAGCAGAAAGATGTTTATTTCTTATGTGAAAAGGAAACGTTCCGCTGAAAACACAATCAGGCAGGAGACGAGACAAACTGACGACTAAAGGCATCCAGCGGTGCGGCAAATTGCGAGAAGGGGAAAAAGCAGCTGATTGGAGGCTTCAATCAATAACATATTCATAAACAGATGCAGCATTTCAGCTTTCTGCGTCTGAAAAACATGTTCTCAATATCTCTTCAATCTGAATACATTCCTCACATATAGACGCACTATAATAAAGTGCTTTTTAACCAGCTGTAACCTCTCCATCTCACCTCAGGGAAGTCTCTTCTGACTGCAAATAGAATTCATCTGACAAACGTCAGAGTGAGGTCTGGAGTTCCCACTGCACTTTAAAGTAGCAGGAACTCATTACCAGGATTGATTTAAAAGCCCTGCGATTGACCATAAAGCCATGGAAGCTGCTTTGGGGTATCGATCCCCCAGGATTTATCTTTCATCTGTGAACTACAGAGGCTAAGTCATCCGCTGGACGCTTTGGATCATCCACTAATGCACTCAAATAGTTCTTATTGTATGAAGACACATTTGAAAGTGGTTCATTTGGGGTTTACTCCCTCACCTTGTACATGTTCCCACGGGGGTCTTCAAGGTGTTAGGGTTGCGGATCATCTTATCGAGGATGCTGACTATCTGGTCGAATTTTGGACGCTCGGCTCTGTCCTTCTGCCAGCAGTCCAGCATGAGCTGGTGCAGGCCGGGGGGGCAGTCCATCGGCGCTGGGAGGCGGTACCCCTCCTCTATCGCCTTTATGACCTAGAGGATGCAAAACAGAGAGAGTCGTTAGTATCCTTAATAAATAGCTTTTAATATCACAATGCCCCGACAAGCAGTTCTGAAAGACAACACTGACAGCTTCGAGAGGAGCTGAGATAATAAAACAGAATTGTGGACTTAATACTTGGCTGTTGTTTGTGTCCCGACGTGTCTGCAGTGCCGTTGGTGAACAACATTTCATAATAATAAGACATAGCTGATACTGACCAAAACAAAGAATGGGATATTCAGTGTGTGATAAATAAATGAATTTTCATTTGATTTCAAAAGGTTGTGTGTTGATCCAGCTCAGGCAAAGTAACAGACCTCTTGTCATGTACTGATCCAGAGGTTATGCATGTTTCATCAGTCCTGGGGCTTTTCTCTCGCTGGGCTCAGGGAACAATCTCCTGCTCTCAGTACGTGCTAACTGCTGCAGCTTTGAAACAACTCCTTATGAGATCATATTACACCTATCTTTGTCTGTCTTTACCGCAAATGTATAAAACATCTCAAAAATGTTCTGATAACGCTTAAGGCACGGCAGGACTATTTTGGATGGTTACACTGTAGTATTTCAGCAGGTTAAATACCCCAGTGCAACGGAAATTCTAAATGGAATCTCCCTCATTGTTCATGCACTGAAACGTTGACTTTAATTAAATGTATTATGTCAACACATTTCACATAACTGTATTAGGTTAGTTGATAGAAATAATATAGAACTGAACCTAATATTATTTGATTTAAACTTAATATTATTGCTTGCAACTAACCGTATACAGTTATAAGACATCTGTAGACATAATACATTTAATTAAAGTCAACGTTTCAGTTTGTTCAGTGTGTGTGCAAACAAAAGGCCATATTTATTCAGCTCTGACATGGACCTTAGAACCTAAAACATATCATGACTCTCCATCAGGCATGCAGTTTGCAGCGATGTCATTAAAAGTCAATAGTGTGAGAACAGGAGCGGGCACTTTGATGTGAGCCCTCGCTCTATTTCCTTTATTGTGTCGGATAAGGAGCTGTGTACGTTTCTGCATTTATTCATCAGCTATTTCTGTCAGGACCGCTCAGACATGATGAGTCATGGAGGGAAAAGATGTCAAAACTGAACTGAAACTGTTGGAAAAATGCAAATAACATTCTTCCTGCTTCCCTGCACGATGTTTGCTGTCATCTTGACAAAGTGCAAACATTTCTGACATTGATGTCTGTCAAGTAGCACAGCATCAAAACACCACGTCTGCCACTATAACGCCCGGACATCTTGTTTAGCATTTCTCACATCTGATTGTTCCGTTAGCATGCCTCTCTATTTACCTAATATATCATATTCCAGTAACTTGCATATAGACTCTTATTGCACTAATTCACTTTTTTAAACTATTTTTCTTTTTGTATTTACTTGCACTATATTTGTCTGTTCATCTGAGTTTTGTGTTGCACTGTTGGAGAAGCCTGTGACCTAAGATTGTCATCAGCATAACGACACTGTAGCTATGTTCGTATGACTGAATAAAGAACCTTGAACCTTGAACCTTGAGTGTTGGAGAATCCTGGTGATGTTCAGACCTGATGCTGAGCTTCCCCTTATAGGAATCTGAAGCTCTGTAATAACTGGCCATCTACCATCACAATGTGTGAAGAGTCTGACAATAGGACAGCGTTAAGGGTCTGACACAGTTGCACTCGCTCTGTGGGAGTTTCCATGAACACCATGAGTCAATCATTACAGCAATGTGTGACTTTTGTAGAGAGAAGAGTGGAACTTGAATGTTTTCTGTGTGAGAAAGAACACTCTGGGCGATGTCAGGAGTTGATGGTAAGACACCTTAAAGATTCTCTGATTAAATAACAGCACCTAGAATACTGAAAAGACTGAAACGTTGAATTTAATGACGTGCATTAGTCAATGTTTCAGTTTATTCAGTGAACGTAGTAATCTCTAAATTCGACCAGTTCTAGCACACTGAGTTTTACAACCTCAGCAGAAGTTGTAGAAACCATTTGCAATGTGTTGTGCAAAACAAGACAGATACAAACTATGTCCTGCTCCTGGGGCTTTATGAGTTTCATTGAAGCGTGTCAAAACAATTCTAGATGACATAACTAAAGAAGTGCTCTATCATTTGTAATAACACTTCATAAAGATCGTTTTTTATTAAAAAAAAGAGTAGGGACCAAATCAGAAGCTGAGATATCCTGACATTTACACACTAAGCATTTGTCCGGCTCTAAAATCACTGGATCCTTCATTTCCCATAATGCAACACATAACATACTTTCATTAGACCCTGACTGGTATCTTTTGAGCGCTGCTTGTAATGCAGGCTTTCTGTTATAGAAATGTGGTCTCAATGAAAAAGCTCAGATAACCTTGATGACATCACTATGACATCATCATCTGTTTTTTCTCAGGCAAAGCAATCCAAGGCATTTTGAAACGTTTTCCACAGGTTGACCCTGAAGGGTAAACTCATCTTGATGTGTAGAATTGTTAAAGAGCAACTTTGAAAATATACATTGTGTTTAAATTCTGGACTTTTTTTTAAACAAAGCCATCAGTGCAATGCACACTGGGAAAAATGCATGAGCTGCTGCTGTAATTGGTTCAACATTGCTACTCACTCTGGTTCACATTTCCATAAGTAATTGTAAACTTTTAAAGACATTAGGGTGAAAAGCTTTCTGCATGACGAGTGTTTTCCAGTCCTGTCATTTATAATAATACCAGAATCAAATCCATGTTCGCCGGACTTCATTTTTATGCGTGTCCCATTTCAGGACTGTTTCTCCTTCAAATGGATTCAAGCTGCATGAATAAAAGGAGACTTCCTGAACTAATTAAGCCCAAGGTTAGTGCGTCGAAACGGTTCTCTGGAGGGACCTGCACGATATCCTCAAAGAAGAACCACAAACTGGGATCTTTGTCTGGGATGTTCTACGTTTAAGTGGGATGACTTCATTAGAGATAATTAGGGATGGATCTGGGGAATAACCCCTTTCAGATGAACGTTAGTGAAATATTCTTCTCCCAGATATGAGAAACGCTTCATATCCAGTGTGCTAATAGTCTTTTATAATAGCTTGTGTCAGCAATCCATGATCTAAGGTTAAAAACTCAAGAAAGGAAATATCAGAAAATAATATAAATGCCCAATTGCAATATTTTTAAATGATTCTCTTTTATTTCATTTCAAACCTTTATTTAACCAGATTGGTCCCATTGAGATCATAGATCTCTTTTTCAAGGGAGACCTGCATCATTGTCTCAGCAGGTAACCGCAACTTGATGTGTAACCCAGCAAGCTGACACACTCTTACACATAGTTTCAGTAACTTAAAGACTTTTTGTGATGTAATGTTGACTTTAATTAAATGTCAACAGATTTCACATAACAGTATTATGTTTGTGGAAAACAATAATATTAATTAAAAAAATTAAATATTATATGATATAATATTGAACTAACCTAACACAGTTATGTGAAACGTGTTGACATAATACATTTAATTAAAGTCACCGGTTCAGTTTTTTGTGTAGCTTACATCTTGATTGGACATGTCCCAGTAGGGCCGCTCCCCATAGGACATGACCTCCCACATGACGATGCCGTAGCTCCACGCGTCGCTGGCCGAGGTGAATTTACGATACTGGATGGCTTCCGGCGCCGTCCACCTGACGGGGATTTTGCCACCCTGTTCAGTAAAACGCAGGTCAGTGGCTGGAGTAAACATCACATTCATTATATCCTGCATCTTCCCCTAAAATATCAATTAGAGAGAATTCAGAGTTACACAGGGTCAGAACACATAACAACAACTTCTCCACAATCTTATACAAAATGTACTGCATTCTAATCATGTAATGAGTTCATCACTGCCTTAAGCAATTACAGATGGATCAAAAACAAGATACCATTTATTTCATATTAGTTATTATTATTAGACATTATTACGTTTTTAACAGCTTGTGTTAAAAGTACACATGATCTTTAAATGGAGATAGAATGTAAGGAACTCACAACCAATACTTGTTTTTTTACATGTACTGTATCTTCAATAGAAATACATTCAAATGTTAACCTGATACAATATATTGTCAACACTATATTTGAGTGTAACTGATTTTAAAATAAAGAAAAAAAAGCTCAATTCTGGACATGCACATTATTATTTAGTAAAGGTAAATCATTTTCTGACAATAAATGAATAAGTTAACTGTTTTGTTATCATTAAATAAAATACGATTTCTCTCATATTCCTGATTCTTTCTGTCTCGTCTGTTATTCCTTATTTTTACAGAACATCGAATCGTCTTGCTCAATCGGATGCTCTATGACCCACATGATGCTTTATAAAGAACTGAGTGTGCTGAACACATGAGCAGCTAGCAAACAGATGTCCAACCCACAGTGTGTTCTTCATCTATAAAGCATTAGTAAATAATGATTACATCCTAAATAAGGCAATAGTAACAAGGTTTGGACTGTTCTGAAGGGCCAATTGTGAGAAAGTTGTACGGAAAGATCTTGCTCTGCATATTAAGCATGCTCCAGACTACTTGGGCGTGCAGCAGCTCTTCTGCTCTAGACTTGATTAGAGGATTCAGGCGGGGGGAGACAGACTGTAATGGACTCACAGTTGTTGTGTAGACAGCCTCGGGATCGTCGTCTATCACCCTTGACAGGCCGAAGTCAGACACTTTACATACGAGATTGCTGTTGACAAGGATATTTCGAGCGGCCAGGTCTCGATGGATGTATCCCATATCGGAGAGATATCTCATTCCTGCCGCGATGCCCCGCAGCATGCCCACCAGCTGGATGACTGTGAACTGACCATCGTGCTTCTGAAAGAGAAACACAGCAGGTCAGCCATCTTCTCTGACCAGGAGGGAGATGTATGTCGCAGCTCTGCAGCACAAGATGTATGTCTGCAGAGACCCTGCTGCAGACTGCTGGAACACTCTGGAGCACAAGAAAGAGTGAGGAAGATGCTGCTCGGAGCCTCCTGAAGGTGACTCACCCTGAGGAAACCATCTAATGAGCCGTTCTCCATGTACTCGATGACAATCATCACCGGTTTTCCTGGAGAACAAAAAGATGGACGACAGAGAAGATGATTAATTAATATCTGATTTTATTTGCTTGTAAGATGCATCATAATCAAACAACCGTGCCCAAATTGCTTCCAAGTTATTTTTAGCTGTGTACTGCATTGGCTTTTAATTAAAAGTTACCATCTGCTCCTTTTATTACAATGTCTAAATGAGAAAATGTTAAACAAGGTTTGTAGATAATTGAATCAGATATAATGTCACTCTAACTACGGCACGTTGACCTCCCAAGGCTAAATATACTGAAACTGATCCTAGTGGATTCTTAAACTCCTCATGACTGAAACACTAGGTCCAGGTATGTTTCAGGAGTGTTTACCTCTTGTCACGACTCCCTCCAGATGAACCACATTGGGGTGGTCGAACTGTCCCATAATGCTGGCCTCGCACAGGAAGTCCCGCCTCTGCTTCTCTGTGTAGCCTACTTTTAACGTCTTGATGGCGACGGACACGTCCCGCTTTCCAGGAAGCTTGAGCCGGCCGCTGCACACCTCCCCGAACTCTCCTGAGCGGGAGAAAAACGTTTATCAATAAGATTGGGGGGGGGGTAAAGAAAAATGAAGCGCTTCTCAATGACAAATGTATTAGAGTACTTTGAGACAAAGCAGCTGAGCAGTAGTGATACAAAGTGTGTGAGAAACGTTTGAAGGACGTGGCATTTTAGTCCACTTAATTAAAAAGCCTCTTTCCTGCGGAGACCGTTGTAACGTTGCATCATATCATATTTATTTAGCGATCCAGACGGCACATAGTCATAAACGATTAACATTAACTTCACCATTCAAAGGTAGTTCTCTGTATAATCCAATAAAACAAAAAGATCTGTTCTACCATATATATAGACATCCATGTCAGGAGACTTAGATGACGTTTATTCTAAAGATATTTGCAGATATTCAAACAATAATTACATTAAAGTAGAATGGCTGTCTCAGATGGTGTCTTGCTCAACCCAGACCTATAGTCAAACGTGCTGGAGATGATACTGTCATTGGCCACCTCTGATAAAGTACCCCCCCCCCCCCCCCCCCCCCCCCCCCCCCCCCCCCCCCCC
>CALSBW010027846.1:14660-26174 GCA_943590975.1 Lindbergichthys nudifrons | reverse complement strand
CCCCCCCCCCCCCCCCCCCCCGCCACCCACCAGACCATCCCACATTAATTGTATGAACCTTTCCCAATCTTTGCAATCACGCTATCAATATACAATGCATTGCGCTGTGTCAAGGTGTAAATATGTGGCTGTCAGTGTGATGTATGAGCGCACAGAGTGACTAAACAGAGAGCTGAATGAACAGGGGGGGGGGGGGGCTCACCTGCTCCGATAACCCGCTCGATTTTAATGCAGGGGGCGTCCAGCTCCTTGGCAAATTGATGGACAGCCCTGTTGGGGTCCTCGTAGGTTTCAGGGTCAATGTAGGTTTTGGTGCCTGGAAATTTAACTGTAGAAAGGTAAGAGGATTACTGTTATGATTAAATATGCCGCATGCACCGGCGGGCACTCCATTACAAAGAGCAGCGATTCAGAAGGAATTGCTGAGCAGTCGGCGGCCGGTCAAAAGGCTTTTCTCTGGGGAGAATCCATCACAAAGCAAAGTTTGAGTAACCCGTGCTCTGTGATTTTATGAGGCTGTTGGTTACCTCTCACCTCCTGCAGCTCACACTACCTCACGGAATCATTTCTCACCACTTTATCCACTTCTCATGCTTGGTGGTTTACACATGATATCTTTATTGTCATCATTATTATTAAAAGTCTAACAGCAAAAACAAATAGACATTTTTATATGGAATAAAATACATATTTCATTTTAAAACCAGCCTTAAATACTTGACTTGAAAACTTTTCCTCTCTTTGAATTCGTACTAATTTATTTTTTGAATTGATATCCTAATTAGGATATAAAGGAAAATATATTTCTGTGATAGATACATGTTAAAAAAGGAATTCAGACACTCCTAGAAGTTTTCCAAACATACATATGGATTAGGAATTACAATTTAGAAAACCAAATAAACCTTGATGAAACTATAAAGTAACTATAAAGATCCAGTAACAAACAACAGTGCTCCAATGATGTGGAGAGATGATGATCTGAGAAGAGTGCATGAATATCCACAACATGAGAGTGGAAGCAGTTAGCACAAAATAAAGAAAAACAAAAAGGTTAAAGTGAGGCCAGCGATGGGTAGGGGGTTTACATTCTGCACAAATTAACAACAAATTACACTATAATGCACTACTAAGTGAACACACCACTCATGGGGGCGATTATATTGTGCAATTTAAATTCCACTGATAACAATATAACCTGTCAGCTTTAATATTTAATGAGCTACTACAGCAAAAACGCAGCGGGCACACGCTGGACCATCACAACACAATAGAAGCTCATAAGAGACACTTATTCTCTGTATGGAGGGCAGCGTAAATACAACAAATGCATTGTGCTCCAGAGAGGGGACGCCGGCAGCAGAGATTTCCCTCCACTTGCTCCCATAATTGCGTCGTCCATCCGAGATGTCAGTAGATCTGATAGGAAATGTCTTATCACAAATTCCTCGCCGCTACATGGCAGACAAATTGGGTCTACATGTTGAATTTGCGTCATCTAGCTTGTGTCGCCGTGGCAGCCTCTCGTCATCTGATACCGCACGGCGGATGCTTCACTGAGCCGACACCAGCCTTGTCTTTCCTTCAGCAGGTGGACTGAGAGCTGCTGAGGTGCGTCTGTCACACACTTAGCCCGACACTCTGTGGCACCCCTGACCCTTTGTTTCCAAATCAGCAGTTTGCCTACAGCGAGGATCATTACGGCGGCTCTCGGGGAGGCTGTCTGCAGCTGGATCTCCAGGGGCTTCATTAGGGGGGGTGTTTCAGAAGGCCTACGAGCAGCCTCTCGGACAGAGCACAGTCACACTCCTGAAACTCTGTCGCTCACTAAACCATCAGGGGGATGCTTTCTCACTTTTCTTTTAGGAACGCTTCTTCCTCACGGGTCAACCTGTACTCGCTCTAACAGCTGTCACATTCATGCGTTTGTAGTTTCCTAACTTCTTCATCTGCACAGCCCGAGTGTAGCCAATCAGCAGCAGATGTGAGCATCATTGTTCTCAGTATTGACCCAAAGCAGAGGAACTGGGATCAAACACCCAGGCCTGCACTGAAAGAACTGAAATGTTGACTTTGATTAAACGTTTAATATCAACAGATTTCACATTACTGTATTAGGTTAGATCAAAGCAATAATATTAAGTGTAACCTAATATGTTTTTATTCAAACTTAATATTATGGCTTTCATCTAAACTAATACAGTTTTGTGAAATCTGTTGACATAAAATATTTAATGAAAGTCAATGTTTCAGTTTTTCATCCATGTAACGAGATTATTTTCTTTATGGTTTATATGTTTATATTTTAAATACATTTATTTTTGAATGCAGTAGGTGGACTCCTGAGTTGTTAGGGTTAGGTTAGTAACCCTCCCTACCCACTCTGTTCAGTATACAGTGATGGAAGTAATAATGATGTGTATGTGTGTGTTTGTGCACATACTACATGTGTGTGTGATGGCATGATGACTGCAGGTACTCACACTGGAAGTAGAGCTCCTCGTCTCCCTCCTGATCAGCTTTGCTGTACCCGCAGTGCCTGCACGGGGGGGGGGGGGGGGGAAGAGAGTGGCGGAATCAACTGATTGTGCGGAGGAAATAAATACCCTAAATTACAAGAATTGTAATGCGGCAACTAATGCTGTGCATGACAAATCTCCTGAGAGGCTCAGCTGAGCAGCAGGAGCCGTGAACTCCACAGCTTCCAGCCTGGGAGCGTGGCTGGAGTATCTAATCATGTTACATATCAAATAAAACATGTACTGTAAAGGACTGTTCAACAAGTCTTGTAATATTCATTTATAATATTAACGTGTTGAAGGTTCCTTCAAGTAGCTGCACAAAGATGCTCTTTGAGCACAACAGAAAAGAGGATGACGTGCGAAGATGAAATAAGCCATGAGTGATGGACATGCACTGAGTGTGGATGAAGTGACACGTGTGTGCAGAGACCATTCATACTGCCGACTAGAGCTGAGAACACTGCCACTATATCCAGAGATATGGAGAACTAATAACACATTTCTCAAAGATAAGCACATTTGGAATAAATACATATGCTATTTATTTATCTTATTCATAAACAATGTTGGGGGGCACCTAACATAACACCTTGTGGATAAGATCAGATAAGCTTCCAAGGTGCATCCAAGCACAGCATTCTAAAACAGAAAAACGAAGCTGGACCCTACAAAGTCATAGATTAATGGTCAAAATAATAAATAAGAGATATTTTGAACTAATAAAACATTTTCATAGATTGTGCTTCTTGTATGGTTTATTTTGTCTCATAGATAAGCAAATTGGGAGACATCGATGTTCTCAAAATAAAATCCAATTCATTTATCATGTTCATAAACATGCAGTGGCTCAGTCCGTAGGGGCTTGGACTGTGAGCCGTAGGGTCTCCGGTTCAAGTCCCCGACCAGACCTAAATATGGAGTGTGGACTGCTACTTGGAGAGGTCCCAGTTCACCTCTTGCCCTGCCGTGGTGCCCTTGAGCAAGGACACCCCCCGACACACAAGCACAACATTCCATACCTGAACAATGACACAGCCCTTTAAAAGTCATGGTTTACTGGTGAAAATTACAAATAAATGATGGGCTTTGGGCTTTGCATGGTGTGCTGAGCAGTTTCAGTTTGTCAAATAAAAATGTTTCCAGAGAAGTCTGATTCTCATGAACCCACCATTTAAAGTTCTGATGGAATGCCATTCATGCCGATGAAAACACAGAAGAGAGGTAAAGATGATAATGACAATGGGCTGGCTGCTTTGTGCCATACTTCATCCTGCCCTGCGGATCTCACACACTCAGACACAGGAATGCAGAGCTCTCGCTCTCTCGCACTTGTCTCATAATGGCTCTGTAGAAAAAAGCTTCACATTTGTGTTGGGGGCTCGGGAAAAAAAAGCATCACAACCCATTAGCACAGCATGCCACGAGATGATGGGTGCACGTGTGTGTGCGTGTGACGACTCCACAGTGTGGAGACCCGTGAGTGACAGAAAGGCTAATTGACAAGCGCAGACTCACAGGAGCGGAGAGTCAATGGGGCCCGCGAGAGCGTACCTTCTCCCGATGATGAAGCCGAACACCATGAACACAAGGATGATGGTCCCCGCCACGGCCACCACCGCGATGATGATGACAGGGTTCTGCTCGCTGGAGACGATCGTGGCTGATGAGACCAACACACACGGAAACACACACGTAAACACACACGGACACACATGCAGAGAGACAGAAATGCTCAGTGTTTAAGCAGCACAACAAAGAACACACTCTGCAGGTCACACACTGAGAACTGAAATGTGTACTTTAATTAAATGTATTATCTCAACAGATTGCATATCATTGTTTTTAGGTAAGTTGAAATCGATAATATTAAGTTGAACCTAATATGTTTTGATTTAAACTTAGAATTATTGCTTTCAACTAACCCAATAGATATGTGTATAGATACAATGTCTAAATACAGGAAGGTAAACAACTTAGATGAAAATGGGGAACATTTAACATTTGAATCTAAAGCTTTATTGCTACTCTGTGCCATACTACATTCAACTTTTTCTGCTGCTATTTATTGTTACTTAACACTGACGGATACAAACAGGATACATCGGTGAGCTGAAGTCGGCCGATATATCAGCACATCTGATTTCAAGGTTTCAGTTTTCCAGTGCAATCTGCAGGACATAATTGAGCCCAATGAGATGTGAGGAGATTGATAACCCCCCCCCCTCCTCGTCTTTCCTCTGAGAGAGTGGAGGAGGGACGCTTCTATTTTTGAGCCGTCCTTATACACACGGCTCTACTGTTTCAGAAAGTGGGCTTAATAGTCCCAGATGGCGACGGCAATGCCCTTCATCTCAAACAAAGACACATTCAGGTTGGATTGTTTCCCGCTCGGAGCCCCCACAGTGCGCACACGCTTTGTTGACAAACTGTCGATTGCGCCGAAGAATGGATTGCCGTAGCATCATATAAAGTCAACGCCAGTGGTGTGTTAGAGGGAAAAGTCATGCATTTTAAATCAAGTGGATCTGCGCTGTATACATTCTTGGAAGGGGAATGATTCTTTTGTGGCCTCTCTGAGGGGGAGGGGGGCTTTAGTGTGTGCCGCCAGTAGATCAGGTGACCCTCATTCAAGCTTCATTATGTCACTGTATGTTTTGGGAGGAATTAGAGCAATTCACATTTAAATTAATATTACACATTTTCAGGTTTCCCTTTAGAAGCTAGTGGATGACAGAGCGGGTCAAGGACATTGTGAGTGAACAGTAAAGTTATAACCTTGTTACAGGACACACTGTATGTGGTATGAGTAATTCATATGTCCTTTAATGCAGACATGTTGCATGTGAGGGGTCATTGGGCGGGCACGCTGGGGTTTGGAAAAAAAAGAGGAAATATGTTTTTTTTTTAGCGGATGGCTAAACACACTGTTAGAAACTGAAGCGTTGACTTTAATTAAATGTATTACGTTTAAATAACTTCATTTTAAAGGTCAACGTTTCCGTTTTTTCAGTCCATCCTGACAGTAAGGCTGATATAAATGTTCTTATCTCGCTCTGGGAAGACAAAGATAATATAATCTGAATATTCCTTTAATGTAGCACAACGTAGCATTGAGAGGAAAGTGCTCCATTTTCTAAGTTGGATCTACATCGTTTTCGCTCTGTTAAGTACTGAGGTGCAAATAATTAGTGTTATATAACTTGCACATAATAAACAAAATAGTACCTCGCTGTGTTTAGAATGCATGGAGAAATTAAATTAAAAAAAATAGGAAAATGCCATGTTATAACAACATTAGTTTCTTCTTTGGTTATAAGAGCTGTTTTTGGTTGATTTTTGGATGTCTTTGGGAAAACACTGTAACACAACCTCTTGTGATTGTTAACAATATATCTTATAATGCTAACACACACAGTTCACAGCCGCACCTGTAACCTAAACACACAAACACACTCTGCGCCTCTCAGGGCAGAGCTAATGTAACTTATTAGATTTAAATGAGTTTATCCTCATGACACTGCGGCTTGTCCTTGTGCTTAGTTATTTCTCCCATGACGTGTTGTCAGCATAAAGTCAAAGCAATTTGTGTTTGCTTAGCTTAAACGCAAATCATTTCCCTGGGTTATTACTACAGTAGCTGGAAACATTAACAGGTTGTGCATATATTTGAAGTTAAAAGCCTTTGCTGTGATATAATGTGCTGATATACTGCTGCCGTGCACTGTCCTTGTGTTAGATGCTTGGCATCGGTGCATTTGCAGACATGCTAATATTCTCTGTGGGCTTTTCACTCCAAACATCAGACAGGTGCAAACTGCAGGGAAAGTGGGAATGAACACTGAAACGGTATCCAATGAAAAGCAGCAAAGACAGGGTACGATATACAATGTGTCACTTAATGCCAAACTAAGATACATCTTCCTACACTGAAAAAACTGAAACCTTGACTTTAATTAAAAGTATTATGTCAACCATTTTTACATATCTCCATTAGGTTAGTAGAAAGCTATAATATTGAGTTGAACCTAACGTTTTTTATTTAAATCAAACGTGTATTACATGAGTAACGCAGCAGTATTAGGGTTGTGTGTAGTTGCATTGGTGGGCTGTTCATACTTGTGGTTTCTTCTTTGGTGGTGATCTCCAGGCGGGGGCCGAAGGTGCCGTAGCCCGCCTCGGTGAAGGCCCGGATCTGGAACACGTAGGAGGTGCTGGGCTTAAGGTTGTTCACTGTGGCCGACGTGGACTTGGACCTGACTGTGGAGTACACCCGGTCCTTCTGATCCTGAACAAGGACAACATCGTGTTTTATTGAAACATTTATCTCTTAACATTTGAGCGAAGAGAGACAACATCCAACAGCTGTTTGGTTTGTAAAAGGAATAAACATGATTTAACAATGTTTATTTCAAATAGATACACAGTGTTGCACTTTAGCAAAAATATCACATTTAGTAGTCATTTTAATATCAAGTTTAATAAGTATAGAGTATAAGTTGTATAAGAACTTTAGATATTTTTAGCTGCAGATAGAATTTTAAACAGTCACTAGAGACATTAGAAACCCTTATTTAAGGTTTCCCCTGTCTCTATGATTATCGTATCTCTCTATAGTCTCCCTGTTTTGCTGTTGCTCTCATACATTCATCCATGTTTACCTGTATCTTTATTTTATCATCATAATGTACATTTCCACAGCACTAATTCCATCAGTTCAAACATGTCGAACTCACCACTGCCCTATTCGAGAATTGAAAGAATGAAAGAGCATCTTAACACCTCATTTCAACCTCCAGAGCTGAGGAGTGATGCATATTAGGAAGTGCCCAAAAACGGTTTTGGTCCAAAAAGCTTTTTTTTATGAATTCATGACAAGTTACTGCGGGTGTATTTTTTATAGCTCACCCGTTATAGTTATACTAAAGGCATAAAGTGGTGCACTTTTAGGGGTGTGGCCTCTTTTAGAGACATGAGGATGCTAATGTTGCTAGCTGCTAGCTATTTGCTGCTGCTCCATCTGGGCCGCTCTCAACTCCATCCACAACGGCTCATTTTGGATTAGTTTGGAGTTGAAACAGGCGAAGGCAACCTGAGGATGATTTCACAGAGACCACCTCTCTATTTCATACAGTCTATGATCCAAACTGAGATTATTATCCTACAGTTTGACAGCTCGCCACATATAAAAAACTCTTCTTCATCAGGGTGTGTATTTGGATGCACAGGCAGCACGTAATGTTTGCTGTTGATCTGTAAATGGTTTGTTCGGAAAGCTCAAATGGAATGTCAGGGTCTGTTAGGGCTGTAGTTGTTGTTTCCAATTTTCCACTTTTACAGCTGGGCAGACCACAGGCACCGTACGTGATGCAGCAGACTGATCGTCAGAGTGAGCCACAGAACAGCTACCCTGCCTTTTCTTTTCCCCGTTAAACCTCGCTGTAAAAGGCTGATGTGTTCAGACTTGAAACACAGGGATGCAGCGCTATAATCTATGTGGAAGGAGATAACAGAGGACTTATTCTGCCAGTATGTGTTCTAACACGTGCACGGGGCGGCTGGGAACGACTACAGCCTGATTCAAATCTTATGAGCATCTCATTCATTATTGCAATTATGAGACAAAGAAGGTACTTGCAGAATCTTGTGAATTCCACTCGAAGCAGCATGCAGATAGAATATGAAATGAAGAGTCTGCAAAAGTGAATGTGAAGGGAAGGAATGGAGGGGAGAGTGTGTCAGGAAGAGACGAAGACACAAATGAACTGTTCAAATCACCTTCTCGTAGTATTTGATTTCGTACTCTGTGATGACCCCGTTGGGCTGCTGGGGCTCCTGCCAGGACAGCTGGATGCTGCGCTGCTGCACCTTCTCCTTGATGACCTCGCTGACCTGGGACGGAGCTGTGGAGACCAGAACATTTGGGTAAGGGGGGGTCTCTCTGAATGCACATGCATAAAGCGAACCACAAATCATCCAACAACTCCTCCCCCACTCTCTGAGGCCCTGCCAGCTCACCATACACTGACCAAACTGAAACATTATGTTTAATTAAATGTTATAGTTCAACAAATTTGACATAACTGTATTATTGAGTTTTAATCAATACTATTAAGTTTAAGTTTAAACGTAATATTATTACTTTCAACACAACTAATACATTTATGTGAAATCTGTTGACCTCATACATTCAAGGTCTCAGTTTCTTCAGTGTGTTCGCGGAGACGCTTCCAAATGTTTACAGCTCATGATCAACATGTTCAGCAGAATGCCATGTCCAGGTGAAAATGCAACATCTTTATGACGAATGACAATTCACTTGAATTCATTCCATCACTTTCAGCCGAGAAAGCAGGCCCTTACTTTCCCTGATGACGGTGCTTTTGAGAAATGCTCTCAGAGGGGGGGCCGTACCTGTAACCTCCCGACATAAGTCTTATGCACACCAATTATCTCCGGCTCTTTGCATGACTCATTCTAAGAGTCTGGCTGCCTGGATTAACTGCTGCCACATTTAGATTTGATAAACAGTCCACAAACAATCCTCTATTTTTTAGCTGTCAAAGCCTAAAGGTGAATGCTGGTGACAGCCCTGTGGGCGGAGCTTCAGCCTTCAGTGGTGCCATGCAATGCCTGAGCATGGAGCTCTGTCATTAAAACAGTAATGATGCTGCAGAACCTTTTCAGTGCTCCAGAGAGTTCTTGAAATAAGTCATTTTTTATTAAAAACAGGATCAAATATTCCTTTAAAGCTGGCATCTTGCTGTGAGTGGAATAAGAGGCTCAGCCCTGCAGCTGGGTCCTGTGCTGCTGTACCACTTCCATTACCTCCACCATCTTCATTGTAATCACTTTCATTTTTGCAGCACTTTACTTAAAGACCAGAGTGAGAAAAATAGAGGGAAAGCTTTTTGGGTTTCTAAACCTCCCCCCAAGGTGATGGTGCTATAAAAAAAAAAAATGTGTATCTGCACTCTAAAACAGCCCAAAACCCTGTCTGTAAACACACTGTGAATCCTGATGACTCATGCTGCTTTTGGGGTAAAACATATTAATGAATATGTCTCAGCAAGTTTGAAAAGGCGTCCTGGGAGCAACGTGAAGTCCAAAGTAAAAGCTGTACTTTGATTTCTGTTTCCTCTCAAGGGCCATTTCAATTTGTTCAACATCCTCCGAGGGCCGTACAAATTATTGACCTCTGCTTAAAAAAACTAAAATCATAGCCCATTCATTTGGCCTTTCTTTCATGATGTGCAAAGAAAAAGCAACCTCTTAATCCAGGGACCTAACCTCCTCTAGGGGGGTCCGGGGGCATGCTCCCCCGGGAAGAATTGTTTTTAAATGTTGAAGTTAAAAGCATTAATCTGGTGCACTTTGAGAGCAACATGAAGAGATCTATGGAAACACCTCTCAACACCCATATGAAACAGAACTGTAAACAGATTTCTTTTTCTTTATGGATATTTTACAAATCACTCCCCTTTCAAACTGTATTCTTGTTTATTAATAACAACTTTTTTTCACTGTCATATAGTATTTTATACCTGTTTACTTTATTCTCTTATTTTTTTATAACAATAATGATCATATAAAGATGTGCCTTTACCTCACTGGTTGGAGAAGCTTCTTATATACGTTAGCATAGCTAGCTAACCAGATGCTAATAACAACAAAGTGATTGACTGTGTGATCAGTATGACAGATGAACAGATCGCCACCGGGATTACAACTAAAGACACAGCCACGCAGAAACTGCGGCATGTGTACGGCTTCTTGTGGGTACTGACATTTGTGAAGTGGCGGAGCGGCGTTCTGGTGCTCTCCGTCAGAACTACACCCCTGTCAGACGAGACATATACCACATGATGACATGTTCTCGTGTTGTGTTCAAGGACCCTGACCTTGGCCAGGAAAAACAGGCACTCGCTTGTTTAATTATTTTGCGGTCTAGATTTCTTTAATTCTTTTCTTTTTCGCGTGTGTTTATAAATGACCTCGAGGGCCGTACCAAATGGTCTCGCGGTCCGTATGCGGCCCGGAGGCCGGAGGTTCCCCACCCCTGTTTTAAAATGACCTGCCACCAATGACTCCGGCTGGATTAAAACCTCATTAGGCCTCATCGGCTTTCCTGACAGTAATGTGCACAACAGCAGACACCCCAGACCTTGTCAGAAACCTTCTGTTGTGACATGTTCCCTCATAAGCCACCCAAAACACAGGAACAATGTTTCCTTTCTCAGTGCAGTTGGCCGGTCAAAGGGACGATAGAGTTTTCTCTCCCGAGTCAAAACAAGCAGTTAGTGCAGCTCAACCTCATCCAATGTGTCCCTCTCTGCCCATCCAGACGGCGTCCTTTAAATATGGACAATTCAGCTCCTGGTCCTAAATCTGGTTATGTTTTATGGTCTACAAATGATGCTCCTTGTGTGTGTTTACCGCTTTAATCTGACATTTTCTTTCATCCCTGCAGATATATTTTCTACCCTGCTTTTGCACACAGGACGCGTACTGAAGGAGCTCTTGGACCTGAACACTGACTGAACATTTTTATCTTTTAAAATTCCTACTTTGTGACTAAATTCATTGAAAGATTATTTGAAAGCAACTTTTTTGCATCCCAATTGATGCAGGCGGAGGCAGATAAGTCCTGTAATGTGAGGCAAACTTCTCAGACACTGGATTCTGCAATTCCCCTGATGCAACTCAGTAGTGTCTAGAACAGGGGAACAAGGCGTCTCTAACTACATACCCCGGGTTGAGATGTGGCTTTCAAATATCTTTGGTATCTGAGATTATTTTGACTCTGTTTCTCGGCTCAATGCTCAAAAAAGGCAGCATCCCACACTCCCCATGCTGCTTTACCTGAGACACAAGATACTGTATTTCCTGACTCTCAATGTAGCACACTAGCAACATGCTCGACATTACACCTCCTTTAAATAAGTCCTCCCTCCAACACACACACACACACACACACACACACACACACACACAC
>CALSBW010027842.1:21316-60243 GCA_943590975.1 Lindbergichthys nudifrons | reverse complement strand
TCATCATCATCATCATCATCATCATCATCATCATCATCATCATCATCGTCATCACCATCACCATCATCATCATCATCATCGTCATCACCATCACCATCATCATCATCATTAAAGGTCACCTATTATAAAAAATCCTCTTCTTCATGTCTCTTCTACATCAACATGTGTCCCCTCTTCTTCATGTCTCTTCTACATCAACATGTGTCCCCTCTTCTTCATGTCTCTTCTACATCAACATGTAGCCCCTCTTCTTCATGTCTCTTCTTCATCAACATGTGTCCCCTCTTCTCCATGTCTCTTCTTCATAAACATGTGTCCCCTCTGTGGAAAGAGACTCTGAAAGTTTCAGGAACAAAGATTCTCTCTCTTTTTGTCCTGATCCATTTATATAAAAACCTGTCTGAAAATGAGCTGATCAGATTTTGGCCACTTTATGATGTCATAACGATGTTTTGTCTTGTGTAACCATTAGCCAATCACCAACCAAGGTAACACCCCCCCCACACACACACACCTTATCACCTGAATCTCCTCCTAGAGCACCATTGAGTTATTTTTAACCAAATGTCTCTCAGAGGGGCGTGGGGAGGGGCTCCTTATTTTCATCTAAAGTAACAGACAGAGAATCAGCACTTTGGAAACAGAGGGGATTATGGGATGCTTCAATGATCTGTTTGGTATTTGGAGCCAAACACTTCAGAGACATGTTTGTATATATCTGAGACCCATAATATATTGATGAAAAACAGTATAATAGGGGACCTTTAACAACATTAAAATGGCATATTTCGTCCATTGGGTTGCACGCTCCAAAAAACTAAATTATAAACAAACAAAGCAGAACTAGAGTAAAATAATAGACTCACTCTGAAAATGTACTCTAAAACATTACGGACGATGAGAAAGCTATCATATGCCTGATTCTTGTAATGACCATTTGTAATAACTTTAGACAGCAGTTAAAAAAATAATCTGCTTTAGGGGTGTCACATCAGAAAATGCTAGTAGGTTGTTTTGGATGGCGGGGACAAAATGACCTGTAGTTCTTTTCAAGCACCACACCGGGAGTCCCATTCATTTCTCAAGCCTGGTAATTATAATGCCACAGTCAATCGGGTCACATGCAGCACTGAGATCTCAAAGAATAGAAAGCAACTTGTTGGAGCTTTTCCTTGATTTTTATTATTTGATATTTTATTTATTTTGTCGCTGTTTTGCATGGAGTAATTCAGCATTCCGCATCATTATTGGGTGTCATTATTTAATTTAAGTAAGAGCCGTTTTATGCTTTTATTATTATGACATATATTTAATTTAATAGTTAAGTTTAATAAATTAACATTTCAGTTTTGTCATTGCAATTCACACATCCAGTGAATAAAATGCACAAATTAGATTCTTGTCTGGATTAATCCGTGCCCAACATTCACTTTCTCTTACCTCAGCAGCAGTTTGATTTGATTTGTTTTTGGTTTAACTGCTACAATCCTTTATCAACTTCCACCGTTTTTCTTGTGGCCATTTACCGCCTTCCATTCCAGGCATCATTTAAACAAAATATCAGGTCTCAGTGCCATTCTCGCTGCAATTCATTGTAGAAAACACATTGTGACAATTATAATTTCTTTGTTTGACTGTCAAGAGGGGGCTGAGGAAATGATTTATAATACAGATAATTCTTCCACGTGTCAGAAAGCCAGCTATTGTTAAAGTACTGGTGAGCACTTGACTTCACTGTTGTGGCAATCACACTGAATGTGATTGAGTGAGCGAGGCTGGCAGCCAGGAATAGACTCTGCATGACTCTGACTCTGAGGAGTCCACATCAGTGTAACCCGGGGAACTAACCTCTGTAGAGCTGGAGGGAATGTGGGTTGGTCTGCTGATGTAACAGACAGTCCCAGCTAGAAATGTTTGGTTCTAAAAACATTCTGAGAATGTCACCATTCACTGTTGTAGGAATGTTTTGATAACCTTCTTAAGATGTTTTTGATAACATTGTTAGAACATTATGCCCTACTGTTCTTAAAACGTTTTCAGCCGGACGTTTTATTTTGGTTCCCAGAATGTTCTTCTGAAAGGTAGGATAACTTTCTCTAAAAACATTCTTAAAATTCTTGGTAATAACCTTTTTTAAATGTTTTTGATAACATTATTAAAACATTATGCCCTACTATTCTTAAAACGTCTTAAGCTGCAAGTTAGATTTGTTTATTTTGCCAGAATGTTATTATTTTAGAGTAGAATAACGTGCTTTATCGTTCCGATTTATCAGAGAGACACACAGTAGAAACAAACACATACAAACACTAACAGGGGTTTCAGGGACGGGCAGTGACAGTCGGTCCGTTCTTCTATATGTCTGTCGGTCTCAAATCTAAAGGGTGCAATAACGATTTTTATCCAATATGCATAAACAGCGGACACTGTTTATACGCAGACCTCACAAACCACACACGGCCAGATAGCTTATCTAACAGTTAGAACCTACATACGAGACACAACCTTTATAGTCAGAAAAAAAGTGTGATTATTTTCTGATATTTTACACATATGATATTATGAATACTGTGGGCCTACATACCTTAGTGTGATTATAAGTGCATGTGAGTGAATATTGGCATGCGAATTCGTTTTTATACGTCCTATTCATTGTCTCAATGCGCTCACACAATTTTGTGATGATTTGTCTGAACTATTATCGATTATTTGCATAGATTTTGACTGTATACTCAAGATTGGTGACTTTAACATTCATGTTGACAACCCCAAGGACAGTAGAACTATCGAACTTAATAATATTCTGGACAGCTATGGACTAACCCAGCATGTGACAGGGCCCACTCACAAATTGGGCCACACTCTTGACCTAGTTATAGCCAAAGGTCTCAATATTTCTAACCTCATGGTCACTGATGTTGGCCTATCGGATCACTCCTGCATCTTTCTCAAAATTAATATCAGCATTTCTACTAAAGGGAAAACACAGATTCTCACAAAACGACACATAACTGAAGAAACAAACAAGTTGTTTATTGAGGCTTTCTCCTCCACTATCAGACTTCCATCCAACAGTGTTGATGATATGGTGGATAATTTCAGATCAAAAACTACATGTCCAAAGCAAAACCCACCTCTGGTAATAAAGCACCATGGAGAAATGCCACGCTAGTGAGGCTGCGAAAAAGACATTGTAAATCAAATCAAATCAAATCAAGTTTTATTTATAAAGCACATTTAAAAGCAATTTTTGGTCGAGCCAAAGTACATGTAATAAAAACACATTACTACAATCACAATAAAAGACAATAAATTACAACAGATATATATAAAAAATAAAAAATAAACACAAGGAAAAGTCAGGAGTCGTGCTCCGCTCTAACTAGAAGGCCAGAGAGAAGAAGTGTGTTTTTAGTGTAGATTTAAAAACCCCTAGGGTCTGGGCCTTGTGTTCCAGAGCCTCGGGCCAGCTGCTGCGAAGGCTCGGTGCCCTCGGGTTTTGAGCCTGGTCTTGGGCACTATCAGCAGCAGCTGGTCAGCAGACCTTAAAGCTCTGGCTGGGGTGTAGCGATGGAGGAGTTCTGCTATATAGGCCGGAGCCAGCCCATTTAGTGCTTTAAAAACAAATAAAAGGATTTTAAAATCAATTCTGAACCGAACTGGAAGCCAGTGTAGTGAGGCCAGAATTGGGGTGATGTGGTCACGCTTTTTGTGGCCAGTCAGCAAACGTGCAGCTGCGTTTTGGACTAGCTGCAGGCGTTTAATTGAGGCCTGGTCCATACCCACATACAGAGCGTTGCAATAGTCCAGTCTTAAGTCATTAAAAGATAAAAACGACTTGGTTTTGGCCAATAGTCTTATTTAAAAAAAGCAGGATTTGACTACAGTGCTGACCTGCTTGTCGAATTTAAAAGTGCTAGTGAAGGTCACTCCAAGGTTCATGACCGAGGGGAGGATGTTTTTTTTGAGAGAGCCCAGAATATCAACCGGAGAGGCTGGAGGTTGGGGTCCAAAAAAGATGACCTCAGTCTTGCTCTCGTTGAGGTTGAGAACGTTTTTGCTCAGCCAGGATTTTATCTCTGTTAAGCAGTCCATCAACTGCTGTAGTGAGTGTTTGACATTTGCTTTGAGAGGCAGATATATCTGTACAGCAGTGGAAGGGAATATTATGTTTTGTGAGAATTGACCCGAGGGGCAGTATGTACATTGAAAAAGGATGGGGCCCAGAATCGAGCCTTGGGGAACCCCACAGGTAAGAGGGGCTTTGGCAGAGGAGAAGGCACCTAGCTGTACTGAGAAGCTACGGTCTGTCAGGTAGGACCTGAACCATGCAAGGGCAGAGCCTGTGATGCCAGCGGACTGTTCAAGCCGTGACAACAGGATGCTATGGTCCACAGTGTCGAAGGCAGCTGTCAGGTCTAACAGCACCAGGACAGCTGGGCTACCTGAGTCGGCGGCTAGGAGCAGATCATTAAAAACTCTTAAAAGGGCTGTTTCAGTGCTGTGCATGGGTTTGAAGCCAGACTGAAACTTTTCATGGATTCCATGCATGGTTAAAAAAGACTGCAGCTAGGCGTAGACTACTCGCTCCAGGGCTTTTGATAAAAAAGGTAGCTGGGAGATGGGCCTAATATTTGCGAGTATGGAGGGGTCGAGATTTTTCTTTTTAAGTAGTGGCTTAACCACAGCATGTTAGAAGGCAGCTGGGACACATCCTGAGCTAAGAGAGGTGTTTAAAAGTAATAAAATACTTGCTCCAACTGATTCTAAAACATCTCGGAGAAGGCGAGAGGGAATGCTGTCTGAGGTACAGTTTGTCGGCCGCAGGTGCTTGACTACATCCGAGAGAGAAGAGAGGGATACAGGCTCAAAGTGGTCAAGGACAGCAGGGCACAGAAAAGGAGCAGGATCTGGGGTAGCACTAGTGTGGGCTAGCCTAAGAGCAGATACTTTTTCAATAAAAAATTTAAGAAACTTATCACAGAGAGTAGTCGATGGGACAATAGAAGAAACATCACAGGGATTAATGATAGAGTTGAGGACATTAAAAAGAACTTGAGGTTTATGGCTGTTTTTGGAGATTAACAGAGAAATGTGCTCTGTTTTGGCTGCTTTGACTGCCGTCTGGTAGTCAGAAAGGCAAGCACGAAGGATTTCTAGGGAGACATGGAGTTTATCCTTTTTCCATTTTCTCTCTGCGCGCCAGCAAGCGCGTCTAAGAGCACGAGTACAGTCATTGAGCCACGGCTCTGAGAGAACTTTGGTGCGTCTAAGCGTAAAAGGAGCAACATAATCCAGTATTAGTGTGCATGTCGAGTCAAACATGGAGATAAGCTCATCAGCACTAAAAGCACAGTTCACATCTAATTGACAGATTGGAGAAGCATTAAAAACATCAGAGAACTGTGAGGCAGTCAAGGGGTTAATCGAACGCAGACGACACGCAGGGGCACGTGATTCGACTCCTGCGGGAGGGATGGAAGTTGTAAACAGAACCGGTAAATGGTCTGAGATACGCGTTGCTGCACAGATTTCATCCACAGATACAGACAGTCCAAACGATAATACTAAGTCCAAAGTGTGTCCTTTTTCGTGTGTTGGGCCAGCCACGGACTGAACGAGACCAAAAGAATCAAGGAGATTTAAAAAGTCCCTAAACAGAGGTTTGGACTCGCAACACACATGGACATTGAAGTCTCCGGAGATCAAAACACGATCATATTTCACCATGATCCCGGACAGAAAGTCAGAAAAGTCATTTATGAAATCCTTATTGGACTTTGGCGGACGATACACGACTGCGCAGAGTATAGGCGAGGCCGGGTTCAGTTCAAAAAGCTGCAACTCAAAGCTAGCATAGCTAGTTACAGGGTGAAGCAATCGGCATTGGAGGCTATCTCTAAACACTGATGCTATGCCCCCACCACGGCCGGTGGCACGGGGGGAGCTGAAGAATGTACAGTCAGGAGGAAGAAGTTCAGAGAACGGTGTATACTCGCCAGCGTGGACCCAGGTCTCCGTCAGGAACATAAAATCCAGTTCACGAGAGGTGAAGAAGTCGTTTAGCAGGAACGTTTTGTTTGCTATCGACCTAGCATTTAGCAAAGCCATGCAAAGTTTTGGCTCCGGGCTTGCCGAAGGTGTAGTGCGTCTCAGCTGACGAAGATGTGCGTGTTGAACGCCGCGCGGGCCGGGAGCAGTCAGTCGGGCAGGAGGAGCTGCCAGTGGATACAGCAGAGGCCGCAGCTCCGGAAAAACAGGGCGAATCCACCGATCCCTCACATGGCGTGCAGCGGGAGGGCCATGACATCCGAGGCGTGGATAAGTCCCAGGAGAAGCCGTCAGGTATGCCTTAAGATGGACCAGTGCACCACCACGCTTTCCCCGTTGTCTAAAGCGCTTTCGGCGAGGCAGGATGCAGGGCAACCGGCGCAGGTAGGTGGGTATATCCAACAGTAGAGGGGGGGGGGGCGATTTATGGTTGCCAGATGTAGGTTTGGGCAGCAATATAAACTCCAGTGAGGGTCTGAGGTGGAGGAGAGCTTGGCGATCGTAGACGAGCAGAGCAGAGACATTCTGACAAACATAAAACAAAAACAGGATAGCTAAAGGCAGAGAGCTGAGGGAGCGGCGAGCCGACACAGGCGCCATCTTCCCACTGGTCACACATTGTAGAAAAGCGGAACGCAGGTGGCGCAAGTCACATCTTCTCATTCATTTTGAGATATATAAGAACAGTCTTCATAGTTATAATCTCGAACTACGGAACGCAAGACACTCCTTTTTCTCTGATATAATCAGCAAAAACAGCAATAACACCCGTGCGTTATTTTCAACTGTTGACCGGCTATCTAACCCCCGCATACCAATTGCCCCTGAACTCCTCTCCACTGAGTCATGCAACAAATTTGCATCATTTTTTACAACCAAAATTCCTGAAAAATGTTTTTAACTGCATGGCATCAGAGCTACTAGAGATAGTCAACACCTCCCTCAGCTCAGGACAGTTCCCGAAATCACTAGAAACAGCAGTAATCAAGCCTCTTTAAAAAAAAAAAAAACCTAGACAACTCAATTATGCAGAATTATAGGCCAATTTCAAACCTACCCTTCTTGTGTAATATTATAGAAAAAGCTGTTTTCCATCAACTCAACTCTTTTTTAGCACAAAATAACTGCTTTGATGCTCTCCAGTCTGGATTCAGAGCCTATCACAGCACTGAGACCGCACTTATGAGGGTCTTAAAGGACATATATTTAAACACAGACACGGGGCAAATCACTATTTTGGTACTGCTGGACCTCAGTGCCGCCTTTGATACAGTGGACCACAAAATATTACTGGACAGACTAGAAAACTGTGTTGGTTTATCTGGCAAAGCACTTCATTGGTTCAAATCTATCTGCAGGACAGGGACTTCTTTGTGTCTGTTGGTTCTTTTAAATCGCAACAAACAGCAATGACTTGCGGAGTTCCCCAAGGGTCGATTCTTGGTCCAATTCTATTTAACATATACATGCTTCCACTAGCCCAGATCCTCAAAGTAAACAAAATGTTGTACCACAATTATGTGGATGACACTCAGTTATACATTACAATAAAGCCTGGCGACTACGGACCATTACAATCCCTCACCAACTGCATGGAACAAATCAGTAGCTGGATGAGCAACACTTTCCTACAATTAAACAAAAACAAAACAGAGACAATTATCTTTGGTGCTAAAAGTGAGGAGCGGGCTGAAGTAAGCGCTAAACTAGAAGCCCTACTGCTAAATACATCGGAAAAGGTGAGAAATCTAGGCGTAGTTCTGGACCCCAACCTCAATTTCAAATCCCATATCAACACAATTACTAAATCAGCATACTATCATCTGCAAAACATAGCCAGACTTAGAACATTCATGTCTCAACAAGACCTTGAAAAACTAGTTCACGCCTTTGTTTTTTAGCAGGCTTGATTACTGTAATAGTGTATTTACAGGTCTCTGTAAAAAATCGGTTAAAAAACTACAACTAATCCAGAACGCTGCTGCCAGAGTCCTGACCAAAACAAAAAGAGTAGAAGACATCGCCCCAGTACTCAGATCTCTGCACTGGCTACCAGTAGCTTACAGAATCGATTTTAAAATGATATTGCTAACTTATAAAGCATTAAATGGTTTGGGACCCCAATATATGTCTGACATGCTGCCCTGTTACGAGCCCCCCAGAGCTCTGAGATCATCGGGGGCGGGCTTACTCATTGTTCCCCGGCTCAGAACCAAACACGCCGAAGCTGATTTGAGTTTTTATGCTCCCCACAAATGGAACAAACTTCCTGAAAACCTGAGGTCTTCACCAACGCTGAGTTCTTTTAAGTCGAGGCTAAAAACACTACTCTTTAGAGCTGCTTACCCAGAAGCCTTTTAACTTGTTTTAGCACCTATCGTATTTACAATGTCATTTTTAAACTATTTTGTATCTCGTTAATCCATTGTTTTTATGAATCTGTTATTCCATTATGTTTATGTATTGTGTTCCTCTCTGTTGTCTTACTATTATATGTTAATGATCATGTAAAGCACTTTGAATTTCCTCTGCGTCTGAAATGTGCTATATAAATAAACGTACCTTACCTTACCTCATACATCTTAAGAAAGTTATCACCAAAAATGTTAAGAATGTTTTTAGAGAACGTTATCCAACAGAAGAACATTCTGGGAACCAAAATAAAACGTTCCGCTGAAAACATTCCTAGAACAGTGAATGGTAACATTTTCAGAATGTTTTTAGAACCAAAAATGTCTAGCTGGGAACTCACACATACAGGGCCGTCCCTGGCCAACTTGAGGCCCCACGCAAAATTAGATGATGAGGCCCTCTGTTTCACGGGCGTCGACGGGGGGTTGCTAGTGGAGCCTCGCAGCGGCGAAACCGTGCCGCGCCACACTAATTGCGCCGCATAAACGCATAGGTGCACCGCATTTGCGGCTCAGTTGAGGCTCCCTCCGCAAGATGAGGCCCCATCCGCGAGGTGAGGCCCCACGCAGTCTGCGTGATCTTCCTGTAGGGAGGGACGGCCCTGCACACATGCCACCGCAAACATGCAATATCTGCTTACAGCTTATCGTGCTTGTTTCTTTTTTTCAAAAGGAAAATATGGTGACATCAGATTATTTAAAACATCCTTTTCAAACAAATGCAAGAAGTTTGTTTTTTAAAGCACTCGAGAAATAAATATGACGTTGACCATGACCGTGTTAATATTTGCCATCACAGGAACGTTTTATAAAAAAAGAATAACCTCCTGAAAACATTATCCAAATGTTGCTTTGAAAATGTTCTTCTTTTGTTATCATGTAACATTGAGGGAATGTTTTATAAAAGAACATCTGTACTGTGTTACCTCAACAACGTCCAAAAAACATCCTTAGAATTTTGCAGTTAAAACGTTATGTCTTAACCTTAAACCTTATAGGAACATTATTTGAAATAATAAACATCCTAAAAAGGTTTTTTGAACATCAGATTAAAACGTTTCTTTAAAACATTATTAGAACCTGTAGGTAACGTTAGCCAAAGTTGTGAAAACGTTCCCTGCTAGCTGGGGTGTGTGTGTGTAAAGGATGTGATGAGACCAGTAGCTGCTGATGATCACAGTATTTATCTGGTGGGCTGGGGGTGCAGATGCTGTCTGCTCACACCAAGCCTACGCTAAGAGCGCTGGGATTTAAGGCATTTATAATAGTTTTTAGAACGTGTACATCAGGGTCCTTCATGTGATGCCATTAGGCCCAAAAAATATTTTCCCTATTAACTTCCATTACGAAGAGACTGTAGAGACAAAACTCTCATTGAATTAAGTCGGGTAAGTTTGGTTCTTCATTGTGACTCGTTCCCAATGAGCAGGCCTTATTGAAGTCTGTGTTCCATACAATTTAATAACGCAAATAACAAACAATTGCAGCAAGACCTTACAGTACCTACAGAAGGTATCGGAGCCAAATCCCCCTCTTTGTCTATCACCCAAGCCCACCACAGGTGGATTACATACCTTAAACCAAACTCATGTGACAATTTCAGGAAGTGACAAACGGTGTGTGGTGTAAACAAATAATGATACAATTATAAATAATCAACAATGGCTAAACAAGTATTTTTGCTCTTACAGAGACGATAACAGTCGATCAGTAATTTTTAGGTATATTACCTTCCTACTACAAACTGTTAAATATTCTTGATCATAAAGTTTTAAAATGCTGAGATATTTTCCCTCCTACAGTGATGTGAATGAGGCTGGGACCAGGCGGAGAAAGGAGAGCCCTTCACTGAGCATCAGTCATAGGAAGGACTGGAGGCCCGTCTCATCCATGGCTTACACACACACATACAGTGGCCCATACACGAAGGGAGGAGCCTCAGCTGTCATACGATGAAAATAGCTAGTAAAAAAACAAAATAAATATTAAGATTTTTCTGCTGACCTTAGTTACATTATATATAATATGTTTCTGATTAAAACCCAGAAACTGAATGGAGTGCGGGCAATAAGCACTTGCCTGTTACTATGGCTGTATGTCACCAGTATAATGTTTTATGTAAACCCTTCATGTCCTCACCTTCCATAGTCCAGGTGACTCATTTCAAGTAAAATACATATAGGCTCGCCTACGTAACTGCAATCGCTCTCCATCCACGTTAGCTAAGTCTAGCAAAACATTTGGAGACATTTAAAACTAAAATAAAATAAAGAGGAAGGCGAATGGGTTTCATTTACAGGTAAAGGTTAGACCATGCAATATATATTTTCATTTGTTTTCAATGAGTAGAAGAACTGCATTCAACTTTATAACATGAATCGAATGCTTTTTTATTGGTAGATGTGCTTGTTGTAAATGCCATAGTCGGCTTGTCTTTGTACAAGCTCCCAAATGAATTGTGAATTTAAGCTATGTCAGGGTTCATATGGGTGTAAATATGGCTCTGATACTAGCCAGTGTAGCCAAAACGTTGGAATGCATGGATCAGAAAATGCAAAAGGCTCTTTCTGTGTAGCAGGGTGTAAAACCAATGAACAGAGGAGATCTCCAGTGGCCCCCCCTCCCTGGAAAGGAATGGGATCTGAAAATACATTTTCCGAGTTACTACTGTTGTCTCCAACCAAATCTATGCACGCTCTGACACTCTTACCCAAAAGTATTCAAATAAAAATCAGCTG
This sequence comes from Lindbergichthys nudifrons, assembly GCA_943590975.1. Lineage (NCBI taxonomy): Eukaryota > Metazoa > Chordata > Actinopteri > Perciformes > Nototheniidae > Lindbergichthys > Lindbergichthys nudifrons. The sequence goes on along the minus strand of CALSBW010027842.1, from coordinate 49,043 downwards.
CATTTTTATTAAAGTAAAAAAACACATCTCCTGACATAATCCCACTTGATTCATAAAAAACGAAATAAAGATGATTGATAGCTTACCATAAAAAATGGCTTTTGAAAGTTATGCATTTGTGTTTGTTTACTAATGATTCCAAAAAGCATCTCTCTTTGCAGTGAAAAGGAATTGCATCACAGTGTGAAGAATGACCTCAGTCTGTCAAAGCTCAACGTTAGGTTTACATGTCTAGACATCGCCTATATTGGTAAAATCTCTGCAAATCAAAATGTTATCACTGAATGACCAAACTGTCATAATCGTGACAGGTGGGAAAAAGACTCACTGCAGCTCGACTGAGGAGTACACTTCTCAGAGTAGGAGAGGAAGGACACTGTGTTTAGAGAGATGCTCACTTCTCAGTCTGATGGGTGGCATTATGACGGAAAATGGACTCCAATCTGTTCTGCTCATCAGATTAGAAGAGATTTACTCAGCCAGTAAATGGGTAGGATGGATGGATATGGATAGTGTGTTTGAGCAGGTTGGATGCTCTTTGGGGAGGGGGGTGTGAGGGGGGGAGGGGTGGGGGGGTCGGTGGTTCTCTCAAAGCTTTTCCCTGCTCAGATGTCTGAGCCTCCAGCATGGTGGTCAGGCTCACACACTGACGGACCCCCTTGACTCTGTCTGCAACACAGGGTGGAGCTGGAACAAGAACTCCATCAATGACCAGATTGAATGTATAGGGTCGCATTTGTTTGTCAAATCAGTAAAAAGTATTGGTACACTTAAAAAACTGAAATGTTAACCTTACTTAAGTGTATTATGTGAACAGATTTCACATGACTGTATTAGGTTAGTTGAAAGAAATATGTTTGAATTAAAAATATTAATTTAAACTCAAAACTATTTCTTTGCAGGTTATATTATATTTTAGATTGAGACATTCGGATTGGAAAGAGATTCACTTGCATCAAGTATTCTGGTTTCAAGAGGACATATTCAGCTCATTTTCAGGTTCACATTTATATTTTGTGCCTTTGTTTACATGCTTTGATGTAATGTAATGCTTAAAAGTGATCTGTTATTCTCTCTGTTGATGAGGAATTGTTTAAGCTGAAAACGTTTGTAATGAGTCTTGCATTACAAACTAGTGCTAAAACAGCAGGTAACTCGATCACTACCTGTGTTAAAGCTCCCATGTCATGCTTTTCCGGTTATTACCCGTCCCCTTGTGTGTTATTAAGGTTTTTATGCATGTGAACGGTCTGCAGAGTCAAAAACCCTCAAAATACACCCTGTAGCGAGTAAAACTCTAACACAGAAAATACCACCCCAAAACGCCTCGTTGGAGATTTCTCATTTTCCATTGTTTACTTCCTGGGTATCGCTACGTAGGGATACCCAGTAGCCATTCCCAGAGCTATGGCCGCACCCTCTGCCAGCCTTTCACGTAACAAAGCTTCCCAAAACCTTTCAGGATTCATGCCGGATGTGTACAGCGTAGGGCACTGAAGAACGATGCTGTTCCTACTTTGTTTGGACCAGCGGGAGATTCGGGTACACAACCTGTAAGTATTCAATGTTGTTTGTGTATTTATGATTTTTAAAACAAACAAGTTATCAACCACGACTGTTTAAATGGGTAAACGTTTTTCGGACTACTACGTTGAAATGCTCTTCGCAGACCCATGCTCACAGCGTTATAAACCTTTTTCTTACTCAATATCAAGCCACACTTATTGTTTTTACTTCGGCTGTGAGTGTTTGTGTGTGCTCAGGATGAGTTTCGCTTGTTCTTACTCAGGCATCCTCAAAGTCCGGACTCCGGTCCGGATCCGGACCGAACCACAATTGTCTCTGGACTCTGAGCAAATTATACTTTTCATATGTATTATCTGTATTATCTGTGTTATCTGTGTTATCTGCGAGACATCGCCACAACGCAACGAGTCAAAATGATCCGCTATGTCCGCTGCATACAGCGCTCTGCATATCAGACTGTTCCACTGTCTGTGTGTGTCTGTCAACGCTTTGGTCCAATCACATTCAGCATCCCGTCAGCGTTTTTTCCCCCCACCAACAGTCTGCGAATCAGAGGCACAGTAGGGCGGGTCTTCGCGGAATGCGGGTGGGAAAAATGCATGTGTCGTGTCGTCTCTTTCAACCTGTCTGAGTCAGAGCGAGAGTTTAAAAAAAAAAAAGTCAGAGCGAGAGTTAACAGCTCATCTAGTTGCATCTGTACTGTAGCTAGTAGCCTAGTTTCACCTACCGGGGTGGCAACTGCCACCCTAAAAATAGGCCTTGCCACCCCAGCTGCCACCCCAGTTGGTAGCTTTGTTTTGAAAGAAAAGTTGTGGCTCATCTGACATTTATGAGAGAAAGTCTCTAATGTCCGAGTGCAAGTGAATGCAGCACAAGATGCACGTCTTGTAACCCCTCCCCCGTCTCTGGCGCGAGCATGGAAATATGATTGGCGGAGATTTCATTTGAACGGGACGGCGCAAAACGAGAAGCATTCGGACCCAAGTACTGAAGGAATGAGGTACGGTCTACAATGACAGAGAAGAGACTGTGAAGTGTGGCTGTACTCAGCATTGAACCAAAACGCACTAAAGCTGTTGATCTTAATACGTTTGTGAGGCGATTTGCTGAACAAAATGGTAATCGCCGCATTCAGCTGTAATAGACATGTCAACTTGATGCTCTGCTCACGGATGAGCATACAAAACTGTTAAGATGATGACCTTACGTGTGTAAATATATTTTTTTCTTTGTGGGGGTCTGCCCCCAAAAAACAGTTTTAAGTCCTGAGAAAGTCAAATAAGACGGTGTGTAAAACTACACTTCCCAGCCAAAAAAAAGTAACCACTTTGATTGAACTAGGCCAGTAGGTAAGGACTCTCCACTGGATAATAACTGAAGTATAAAAGAATGCATGACTGAAGTGATGGAGACCATGTTTGAAGGCAAACAAAAAGAGGAAATAACAGGTCAAATCAAGCAAATCCCCTCTCAGATTCCACAGCAACCAGAAGAACATAAATACTGGCTGGTGATTTGATGAATCAGCTTTGTGATGGAATAAAAAATGCACAGTGCATTTCCTTAGCTGTGGATGAGTCCACTGACACCACTGACAATGCTCAGTTGCTGGTGTTTGTGAGTTTTGATGATGAGGCAAAGGGGGAGTTTGTTGAAGATGTGTTGGGCCTGACGAACCTCAGTGGACACACAAGGGGGCAAGACATTTATAAAGCAATAATGGGAATGCTGAATGAAAGAGGGTGCAGCTGCCTTTATTCATAACTGTGCAGCTCTTACACTGCGACTCTGAGGGATCAAGCACAGACACAATAACAATAAAACTGCTGCATACAGATTATTTTTGTTTTTGCAACCTCGTGTTAAGAATCTTGTTGCAATTGTTTAAAAGTTTGAATGACCGTAATAAACGGACCTTTGTCTCATTGAAAAACATTTTTTGGACCTTTAAGATTTGTATTTGAGTACCCCTGTTCTAGCTGTATCGCCAAGCCTGTCTGCTCCTCCAGCAGTGTGTGTGTCTGTGTGTGTGCGAGCAATGCTAACTAAGTTGCTAGCGTTTCCATATATCAACTCCAATGTTAGCAGATGGCCTTACATGTATCTCATAGCTGGAGAATGTCTGCAACCACACACGAAATACTCATAGACAGTATACTCCGGGTGATTTACAGTACGGTCAGTACATTATAGTTGGCGTTCCTGACGTGTATGCTACCGAGCTACCGTTCATAGCGTGTATGCTACATAGCTAAACAACAAGGCTACCTAGAGCTAGACATGCTAGGGAAAACATTGTTTTCATGCCAGCTACAATGAATGACCGAACGTAGCAGACTACCCGTATAAGATTGCAATTGTAAACATGTTCTTGCTAGCCTAGACTAGCTGTTGTTCATACTAGATTGGCATTACACTGAACAACTAGCAAACGTAGGTTAGCATATTAGCTGGCAAGCTAACTGTGTTGATTAGATAGATAGATTAGATAGATACACACTCCTACCACAACTACTACTAACGAATCTAAAACAACTAAGTTTCTCTAATATTTTGTGATTTGCATTTGATTTCGTCCAGCCAGATCAGGAAACTTCTGGTGTATCTGGCGGACAACACACACATGGGATGACCCACTCTGATGCCTCGTCCTAAAAAGCCCCGGCAGCCGCTTACAAAGCTGCGATAGACAAGATGCCGAAAACGTCTACATGTATAAGGGGAGGAATGGATGATATAAAGTGTATATATGTATATTTACACATGTTCATTTTGTACATTTCTAAAAATAAAGTTTGATGGAAATACTTAGTATCCTTTCTTCCCTGAATTATTTGCTCCTATAACATATCATTCATATATAGCAAACCATGATTTGATTTCTCATCAAACAGTAGTAGTTTATTACAGGTAAAAATAACTTACTCTTCTATAACAACAGTTGTAGGTACAGTTCGGTTAGTTAGCGTATAAAATATACGGCTGTACCGACGCCATTATAAGACTGATGTTCCGCTCAGAGCGAGCCGAAAAAAGCACTGTTAGACATGGGCGGAGCCTCTCTGGTGGTTGACTAATCAGAACAGAGTGGCAAAGCTGACCAATCGGAGCACACTGGGCTCACAGGGAGGGGGGGGCAAGAGCTCCAACGAGCCGTTTAGGACAGAGAGTGAATACTGCTGAATACACACACTTTACAGAGATGCTGTATGCGAAACCAATGTGAGTTTGGAAAATTGCACAGTATAAATCTATTTTAGTATACCTCAACAATGGAATTATGATCAGTGGAAATGGCCATGACATGGGACCTTTAAATCTCCTGTCGTCACACAGCCTGGACCATCACACACAACGATGAGCTTCCAACCATGCTTTGGACGTATTATAGACAAAAAAGGAATACCGATAAATCCAAAGGTCAGGGGCTTACCTGGTGTCCCAGCCTTCATGCTGCAGCAGGAGGACAGTTACCCATCATGCATGCCATGTTTGAGAGAGAACATGCAAAGGAAGGACAGAGATGTGGACAAGCTGTGAGTTAAGGCCGTGACATTGTCGTTGCTTCTCAACACAGTGAGCTTGTTACCAATTCATGTCCAAAATGTTGCCACGTTGAGATAATATTCAACAGGATGCGCTCATGCTGTTAATACACAATGATTACTTTTAGCAACAGTTCCATGAGAGTAAATGTTTAGACCTGAAACCAAACCCATGTCCTGCAGTTTAATACATAGTGATATGTAAAGAGTTTATCAGAGCTCTGCTACCCTCCACTAAAGTTTGCATTCCCACACCCGACAGTAAGATCTCCTCATGAGTCTCTCGCTAAAAGGTTTTAACACAAGGATAATGTTTATTCCAACTGCCACCTCACTCCAAAAATGATCCAAATATTTACATGTTCATTAATCCGGAATTTCCCCTAATGCATCACTTATAATAACAAGGCAGGCACATCCCAGGAAGTGCTGTGGTGTAAATGAGAAGTTAAGAGGATGAGTACAGTCGTATTTGGAAAATCGATGTCACAGTTTGGTCTTCCACTCTGATCTGACACACTTGGATCACCTCGATGATTTCACACCTCTGACGTTCACGTTTTGGGGAAAGAAAAAAATGAGATGGCAGGGTATAAAAACGTTAAAGATGGCCTGGAAAATAAATCCTAACACTTAAGTACTCCTGTCAATTATGAATAATAGTCTAAACTTAGAGCACATTACAATCAGCCCAGGGCCCGGGGTTTGATTATGTTTCACATAGTAAACAGATGAACCCAGAAACAATGCTCTATTTTTCCAGTTGTTTTATTATTTTAAGTAAACGCCCTATATTCCCCATGATGCGTGGACAGCAGCTTAGTGTCAAACCCTCTACCAGTGGAGCCTTAACATCAGCCAGGCGGCCTGATTCTATAGAGGCTGCTGGCACGAGTCCAGCCACGCCATGTGACCAGTGGCGGCGCCAGATATTTTCTTTTGGGGGTGCTGTGGGGTAGCTTGACGTTTCATAGAGGGTGCTCAAACATTTAGGGTTTCCCATTAATGTCCCGGGCGCTACAGTTGAATTTTCTACTGCAACACTCCCCACACGCACATACACAGTGTACCCGCGACTGTTACAATGAAGGCTCGATAATCAGCTCACGGCATATAGGTGTAAGCAGGGGTAAAGTGCTATTTTTTAGTTAAAAGCATCAATCTGGTGCACTTTGAGAGCAAAATCAAGAGATCTATGGATACATCTCTCAACACCCATATGAAACAGAACTGTAAACCGATTTTCTATTTCTTTAAGGATATTTTACAAATCACTCCCCTTGTTTTACTGTCATATATATTTCATGCCTGTTTTTCATTTATGCTCTTATTTATTTATACCTGTATAATGGTCATATAAACGTGTGCCTCAGAAATACTTATTACATTAATCGTGACCAAACCGTTTGAGACCCACTGAGATAACTTAGACTAAAGTTAACTATCTAAACACTGAGAGAGTCCTTTAGCTCACTGAGCTGAGGTTATCTGAGACTCTCAGTCTGACAGGAGAGAGTTCTCCCTCCACCTTGTTGGTGAAAAAGCTCCTTATATCCATTAGCGTAGCTAGCACCAGATGCTAACCACAACGATCTCCGGTACCGGTGCGCACTCTCTCTCTCGCTCTCTCTCTCGCTCTCTCTCTCGCTCGCTCGCGCACGCACGCACACAAAATGGCTCGTGCCACACACACACAGAGCAGAGCTTGAATGAAACACAGAGACCCAGAAGTAGGCTACTTGTACTGTACTGTAGCATATTATTTTCGAAATCAATCCTTTTTCAAATTATGAATTTCACACTTAAAAAAAAAGACACATACATTTCTTGGGGTGCTTAGGGGGTGCTATGGATAGGATAGGATATCCCCCCTGGCGCCGCCACTGCATGTGACTCTCACAATTGTATAAACCTCACCAGCTAAACCATGGCATGGGCTAAATTTGCTGGTATCCAATCAAAAAGCTTTATATATCCCTTGTGAGGGAATTCGATTTGTGACAGATGCACCATCACAGAAGAAAAACCTATATGCACATATAGTGCTGCCCCTGTTAACTTGTCAATTTTATAGCCAGCGTTCTTACATGATGAGAGAGGGGAGATATGGTTTATATCTCCTTTTCTCCATTAATCTGGACCCAGTTTTCCTTCCTCGTTGCCTTGGTATACCTCAGTGTTTTTCTCCAGATTTCGGTGTGGATATCTGTTCTCCCGACCACCATGTCAGCAGCTTTAGCTAGCTGCTCTGTGGTGTGGATGCACAGCAGCAGCAACTCAACGGTGAAAGAAACCAACACAATCTCTCTCTACAAGAACATTTAGAGAGGGCACAGCTTCAGAAGTAAGTAATAGAAGTTACAAAGAGACAAAAAAGTGAAGAAAAATAAAAAAATATTAAAATAGTACACATTTTAAAGGGGACCTATTATGCAAAAAATAAAAACGTTATTGTTATCGCACAGATTACATGTACTGAGACCCCATTTACACAGGAACGAAACGGGTTGTATCCGCATAGTTTCTCCTGCGTATAGCCCTTTCATTTACACGAGGCTGTAACAAAACGATAGAAACGGACCCCGCAAATGATAACGGGTCCCAAGGTGGATAGATCTGCAAACGGAACGCTCTGGGGGGTCAAACGGCTCCGTGTAATCGCCTCTACGATCATTTCCCGATAGATGAAGCCATAGCCCCACCTCTCCCCACCTCTGCTGCTCACTGCTGTAGCATGGTCAGTAGCTACTGTCAGTAGCTACTGCTAGTGCTACTGCTACTGATCATGCTACAGATGTTAGTACAAAATCTATAGCTCGACCATGCTACAGATGTTAGTGCAAAATCTACAGCTCCTCTACCACAACCATCAGCAACAAGTGGACATGGAGAATTACATGAACTACTACATGTTGCTAAATCCACCGCATAAACAGAAGGGCAACCATGGCAACCATGCTCCGGGGTCTTCTTCGCTGCTTTTGGCGTATTTTGTGGCGGCAGCAGCGCCACTTACAGGCCTGGCATATGTACTACAGCGTTTCCAGCGGGTCGAGCGGTCTCGTGTGAACAGACACGTTAAATGAATCGAATGCGTGTGAACAGAAGACTTTTTTGAAAACGCATAAGGTCCGTAAACGCAAACGTTCCTGTGTAAAGGCAGCCTAAGACAACGAAATGCGGTTTAGCTTCTAACCAGGAGTGCAAAAAGCAGTAAAGTGAAAAGTAATGTACACAATCTACAGAATAAAATATAGAATGAATTGAATGATGAATAAACAGTGAGGGGTATGAATACACTAGATATACACAGTAGCCTATGAGCAGTATGGACAGTATTAACAGTGAATATGCTAAGATAAATAAAGTATGAAAACGGTAAGCAGTGCAAGTAGAGTATAAAATATATAGATATTAATTTCATGATGATAAACATTGTGACATGATGACAAATGTGAATGGAAGTGGCGACGTAAAACTGACACAAAACAACAACAAACTTTTGCGGAGCCAATTGGAGAGTTTCATCACCAGCACGGGGTAAAAACCACCAATGAGCGCTCAGCTCGAGATACCAGCGAGTCGTTTCCCATCAAGCATTTCGCTTCTGCAGCTCGTGGAGAGAAACTGCTCCGCCTCGCTCTCAAGGCTGCCGGAGCCTTTGTCCCGCGAGATTTCAACGTCTCATGCAGTCGAGCCTCCAGAGCAAGTCGGACAAAATGACTAAGCATCATGCAACGCACTAGCAAGACGGCGGTCGCAATTGCGCAGGTCTCGCTCATCTCCTACAAGCCTAGTATATTCAGCAGGATGTCTGCAGGAGGAACTTAAGGCCCCTACACACCAAGCATGATATTCTGAACAAACTGTGCTGTTGTATTTGCTGTAAAGTGTCTTTACTGTAGGGTATTTTTATTATATGTACAGCACTTTGGCTCGACCAAAAATCGTTTAAAAATGTGCTATATAAATAAAACTTGATTTGATTTGATTTGATTTGAAGCCGATTTCGGCCGTCGATAGATATCTGGCCGTCGATGAGCGTCCTGTCGCCCTACTCAGAGCGTCAAAAGGCTGTCGGCAAAATAAATCACTCTGATTGTATGAAGGTAGATATGGTGCAAAATGCGAGAGCGTGCAAAACCTGATGTGAGCACTTGCAGAAAATAAATCTGAGCTTGTGTTCATACATTTACACTTGTATAAAATATCCACGTATCTGTGAACCACATTTGAAGTCACAGAAGAAAAAAAAAGTGTTGTAGCTTGTAGAAAAAAATGAACTTAGTGAAGAAATGTTCACTTGCAGAAAAATATATATTTTTAAAATATATTTTCCATTACAACTGCAACTTGGTTATTACAACCTCTCAAATCAGTCATTACAACTTCACGAATCTGCTCTGTGGCAGTATAAATCGACGAATCTGCGGCCTTGACTTTTGCTACACTTCTTGCGATGAATGTGCCGCAAAAGTAATTTTCACCTGTAGATGTGGGGGGAGGGAGGGGGGTTGGAGCGAAGGGGCGGAGCTATCAGAACGATGAGGCTCGGGTCAGTCACACAGTCACAGCCATAGTCAGGTCGAACCGGATGACTGCGGGGCTAACGGTCCGTGTCTTCATGCTTATATCGGACTATTGTGACTCGCTCTGCGGTTAAAACAGACGGTGCATGAATGCGGTTTTGCGGTAAGTGAAATTTGAGTACTTATTTATGTGTTTATGATTTTAATCAGCTACGTAATGAATGTTAAGTCTTGGGTTAGCGTGTAAGCGAGTGGTAGCTACATCTGTGCTAACGATGCTAATCGTAGCCTGCAAGTTAAAACCATAGACTGTATAAAGGTTAAAACAAAATAGACAAGTGTTAAGCGTTAAGTGGGATAATACTGTAGAACAAACGGCTTCTGTTTGAGGTTGATCAAATAAGGTCATCCTTGTAACTTAGAGAGATATTTTATTATGTAGGTAGTAACTGTATGCATCGCTAAGGTTAATTTAAATCCGCTATGCTGAAGTATGTAGACAAGCTAACGTTGAAGTAGTGTATGTGAAATCAACCTCACAATAAGATGTGTGTATATTACAATTATTAATGTCATATTTCAAGATGATTACTTGGATATTACAATATGGTTGATTGAGCTGGAGTTCATTATTGAGCTTACACGTTAACATCACAGTCATCTGAAGAACGAACCCAAACCTTGTTGTTTTTATTAATTGCATCACCAAATTGGTATCAAATAAACAGTAAGCATTGGTAACACAACTTCCAAAGTTACAGTAAAATAAAAAGGACCCTGACTCGGACAATACACAATCCAACATGTTCAACAGAAGATAATAAGTTATATTGTTTGTACACATGGTTCTTTACATATATATTTGTTTGTTTAAAGTGTCCAGGTGATGCAGACAGGCTGGACCAGAGAGTGAGAGACAGCACTGGACTCCTCACAGCAGTGAACTTCAGCACAGGTACAAATACTCTTTTTTCATACTGTACAAAGAATCAAGAAAGATATTGGTTTAAATAAATGAAGTATTGACTTGAATACACTGATATATATTCCATTAAACAATACTAAATACTAGATCACCTACACATCAGTTAAGTTGAGGGTTTTTTCCATGCAAAAAGTTACATTTAGATATTAACAAGCAATATGATTTTGTCAGCTTTCTAATGTAATGTATTGAAGGCAAAGCTATTTAACACATAGTGAGAACTGCTACTATTTATCTCTCAATATTGTCTGTAAAAAACGTGGTAAAAGTTATTATTTCAGTGAGACAACAGAGCAAGCTTCTACAGTTGCACTAAGTTTTGATAACAGTTCAATATTATTTTGATAATAAAATATATTTCAATGTTGATGAATTTCATACTGTTCATTCATAATCTGATTGTCTTTGTAGCTCACTGTTGAAATAAAATAAAACATTACCATTACAAAATAATTATATCTACATCCCCTAAAAACACAAACACACATCTTTCATAAATAACACACTTGTTCTGCAATAATATGTTTTATGTTTCCTGTAATTTTTGTTAGGAAAGGACATGCCTGAAAGACACGATTCAACATTTTCTCCTTCTCTGAGGGTCAAGAAGAACATCCAAGAGGAAAATTAAAAGCTGATGTTATGAGATTTTAAGACCAGTACAGGACATTCACTAAGAAACTACTTTTATTGTGAAAACAAAGTCAGCTGATCGGATGCACCTATTTCCACATCTACACTCCATCAGCTGATTATTTCTATTTGCCTCACTTTATGAGCTTCACAACATGTACCTTGTACCGCAGAGTTTGCAACATCACAAATAAATGGGGCCAATCTTCAGTCAGATGTGAATGTGTAATCTAACATTTTCAGTAAGAATAATGGACAAAAGGAGTGCAAATACAAATACAATTTATTGAAATATGAACCAAAAGTTCATCAAAAATGTTTTAAATAAAAAGCACATATGGACAGAAGGTGTAAACCTATTAAATGTATAAGTAAACACATTTAGTCAAATAAAGTGACAGACTAAGTAAACACATTTAGTCAAATAAAGTGACAGACTAGGCCTGTGCAGTTGGTATCAGCTATGCCCAGCATCCATCAGGTCTGGTCCTCCTCACAGAGGAAAGACCCTCAGTCCTCTCCGGCCAAACTATTACTGTATAACTAATATCCCAGGTTAAGAGGCACCTTCAAATAAAGATTGGTCTTTAAATACATTTTGTCTTTTGAATTGTTTGTCAAAGTCAAGGATCTAGACTGTACCATTAAAACTAGAAGTACCAGCTTCTAGTTCCAACCAGATACCTGGTACTTCTAGTTTTAATGGTACAGTCTGGTTATTATGCTGTTTGGAGGAGGCATCACAGGTAAGAGTACTAACTAGCTACCATCACATGTACCTTAGTTTGACTTAAATGTATTAAACGTATAATTAAGTGATGGCAAAATATAAATAACTAATGTCATGCAAACATATTCATATTTGCTTGATTCCAGTGTTAAATTTAGCACAATTGCATACAAACGTCAAGGGATTTTAAGATTCTGAAGTCTTCGTTCTAAATAGAAAATAGCATGGATAATTTCCAAAGGCTTGAAAAACACAGCAGGAGCCCAAGACAATTATAAAACTGGTCATTATTTCAGTACAGTTAAATTGGATTTATTTTCATAAACGGTTATCAACCGTTAGTGCCAAAGCAGAAGGCTATAATATATTAATTACTGCTGTATAGACTACAACCACTACTTGTTTAGCTAGCATAAACTCAACAAAGCTAGCGTTAGCTGGCTAACTCACGTTATTTTGCCGCTAAACTGCACGATATAAAACGGTGGTCTTCAAAGCAGATGTAATCCTCATTCACAATAATAATATTGAAAGTAATACTGGGGAAGTAATGTGCAAAACTTACCGTTGATTGACGCGCCATGTCAGCGGACTGGTAGCGACACGGACCGTTAGCCCCGCAGTCATCCGGTTCGACCGGACTATGGCTGTGACTGTGTGACTGACCCGAGCCTCGTCGTTGTGATAGCTCCGCCCCTTCGCTCCAACCCCCCTCCCTCCCCCCACATCTACAGGTGAAAATTACTTTTGCGACACATTTATCACAAGAAGTGTAGCAAAAGTCAAGGCCGCAGATTCGTCGATGTATACTGCCACAGAGCAGATTCGTGAAGTTGTAATGACTGATTTGAGAGGTTGTAATAACCAAGTTGCAGTTGTAATGGAAAATATATATAAAAAAAATAATAATTCTGCGAGTGAACATTTCATCACTAAGTTCATTTTTTTTCTACAAGCTACAAAACTATTTTTTTTCTTCTGTGACTTCAAATTCGGTTCACAGATATTTTATACAAGTGTAAATGTATGCACACAAGCTCAGATTTATTTTCTGCAAGTGCTCACATCAGGTTTTACACGCTCTCGCATTTTGCACCATATCTACCTTCATAGATTGGCTGTTCAGCTTAGCGAATCAGTGCATGAGAAGCGAAACGGAAGTGAAGAAGGCACACACAGACGGCTATTATTTTTCATTTTCATCTCAGAGTAAAATTGAGTGAAGGTGATTGCCAAGTGCCAACAATCAGGCCAGATATTTGATAGTGGGTGCTTGAGAACACTAAACAAATGTATCTGCAGATCCCTATAAAGCATATTCATTACTCGCTATTCTCTAATCGTTCATTAAAGACTGTATATAATGGCTATTTTGCACATCCCTTTCAAGATTTCAAGATTTTCAAAGGTTTATTGACATATCATATACACAACTACGGTGTAGTTATGCAATGAATGAAAAACTTGGGTCGCAGGTTCCTCAACAGTGCATTACAAGACATCTATCAATATGTGTGTATACCTCCACCATTAAACTGTCATATTCTGCACATTTCTTATTCTATCTACATACATCTTATAAGAGTATAATAAATATGTATAATATTGGTTAAAATAAGTGCTTCAACATAGTTAACATTGCAGGAAAGTTGATTGTCAAGTTCCAAAACAAAACATGCAATATATTAGACGTTAAGTACTTTGTCAGGCTTAATATTTATCTGTAGATACCCCCAAAGCTTTTTGCTTACATGTATTTAACCTGTTAAGCCCGAGAGACCCCGGTACCGGGGCACTGCCGTAACATCTTGCAGGAAACAGTGTCTGAGGGCATGTTCATTTAATAAACTATGAATGTTTTATATCCATGTAACGGGAAGAAACTCATCTAACTGATAATTTTTTTTTTTTTTTCAAAAGAAAACCCACAATGCTAACACTGAGCCTCTGAATTAGCAACGAGCGAAAAATGCTAACAGATTACTGCACCGAAAATCACTCACAAAACCTTATTATTTATCTTTTCTCCACATCCATGACATCGTTTCACATCGTGAGTTGACACAGAATCGAAGGGTACCCACATTATCACTGAATTATACGAAATTGCGACGTTATAAACAAAAACGGACATCAAAACATTTGGTGCCAGGTAGCTAAAAATGCTAACAAGCTTACCTTGGCTCTGTAGTCTCTCCAAAGTGCTCTTCAATGGCATTAAAACGATAAAAACGCTGCTGAAGTTAATCCATAGGTTAATCCAATGTGTCTGTGTCCCTTTGAAATGATTTCTGATAATCCATGAGCATTGAGACTGCTTTTCCGTTTCTAGATGTCAGAGCGAGAGATAGTTTCACTCTAATGCAAAATTACATGCGCAAAGCCCCCACCTTTTTGTTTTACAATGAGTGTGTGTGAGGGACTCTCCCTTCGATTCTATTGGCTCTAACGGTCAGAAAGAGGTGTCAACCATCAAAATCGACAAAGGGGGGCCAGAGATATGGAAAAAGAAACATTTCCACCCAAATCACCTCAGAGGTGGAAATATTTTTGCTAAACCACTCTAAAAAGGTCAAATGTCACTTTTTTTGCATCAATCTTGATACAGGGTACTTATTATATGTTGTACTTTGGATTCCTAAAGCTTTTAGTCTACCTTACCATCATCCAAGGGTAGCTTTCACTATAAGTAAAAAACAATCTTTGGACGGACACTATAATTTTTACTATGTAAAATCTGAATTTTCTTTAAAATAAAAAACATCTATATTGTTCTGACTTTTCTATATCCAACTCACAGGTTTATCATTACTTTGAAAAAAAAGATTATTAATTGAACCCTTTTAGAAGGGAAGATATGGTCATTTGTTCTGGGAATGTCATTTTCGAGCCTGAGGCCTAAAAAACAGGCTCAGGGCTTAACAAAATAAAATATACTGCTGTTTGTGGTTTAGTTTACGATGGATATATTTTGTTATTGTTTTGATATTTGTAACACAAAAGCGATGGAAAAAACCCACAGCAACACAGAAAAGATGGTCTTAACACGTAATTAATAAAAAACAATAATATCAAAACAAATGATGACTACTAACTTTATGGTGAAATTAAAACAGAACGGTAAAATAATAGTTTCCGGTCTATTCTGAGGCCCGATCTCTGTAGATAAATAAAGAACTACGACAGATGTGTAATATGTAATGCAGCCAAACCATGTATTACAATGCATCATGTGATGACTTTCAAAGAGTAAAGCAAGCACTGCTGAACAAAGTATGGTTTTATCTTTTACGAAACGTTTTCTTTTCATATGGAATGCAGTTGGAGGTCAACCAATCACAGAGCTTAAGGACTAATCACGGGGTTTGTCGAGCAAAGCGGAACGATAGCTGTGGATTATGGGTAGTGTAGTGTCTTCGGCAATCCTAAACTCCGAAAAAATATTTGTTTCTCCGAATCGAAGGGGAAAAATACAAAAGCATTGTACACAATTTAAACCAATCAATGTTGTGTAATTAACAAGAATAATCTGGTGTGTTTGAGTTGATGAGTAGTGCAGATATCATTGTAAAATCAATCGACAATAAGGAGAATACTAACTTCCGGGTGTATAACCCTCCGTTATCTAATGGGAATGGACGCTCACCTTGCCTTTAACTGCCGCCGACATGGACCGATGCGGTGCTCATGGGCGTCGCAGCCATTATATGAGGGTGGGACAAGTCCCCCCCACTTTTTCAAATGATTAGTTTAGACCCCCCCACTTTTACTATGCGGAAAGTCCGTGAATCGGTCTATCCACTCACCGCACTTTGTAGAGCGCTGTGTCAGTGCTTCACTATCAAATGAAATCCATTCCACTTGCTTTTTGAGAGAATGCCCAAATCAATGAAACTCCGTACCATGTTTTTACTGCTACTTTTTACCAAGGCAGATTCTCACATAGCGCGCGTATGTTCAAGGAGTGTTGTCATAGTTGGACAGCTCAGATCTGTTGTATGAAGCGATGCCGGTAGCGGAGGTAAGGCACACACACCAAATGTTCAGGAAATGGTTAATACAGCGAAAATCAAAGCTGACGATCTCTTGGTTTGATATGTTTTCTCCCCCAGACAACATGGACATAAGAACATTTTTTTCAAAGAAGAGGAAAGTAAGTCATCAGCTGGTAGCAGTTAATCAGTTAACAGTGATGGCGGTGTCTCACTTCTGGAGATGAGTTTCGTCTTTATGTCATGATAGAGAGATACAAATACTGAATAGTTTAGATGAGAAAAGGCATCGAAATGCCAGGTTACTAGTATTTATCATGTAAACAGGGAACATGAATAACCCGATCTCTCTGTGCTCATGTAAACACCATATCCCCAATATGATCATAACCGGAATAATACTCATAAACGGTGGCTTACTGTTGTCCATGTAGAGACGCAGTCAGTGTGTTTTACTGGAGCCTCAGTTCGATAAGAGATTCTTTTCTGAGTTCTTTAACTTAGGTACTCTCTCTCAAAATGGTAATGTGCATTATGTTTTAATTATACTTCTTATCATTCAGAAGCTTTTTGTGTGTGTTTATGTTTTACTGAGTGCTTATAGGCTATTTCCATCCCAGTATTCAGTTAACTATTTATTTTCTGTGCACATGACATAGACTAGCTAATATTCTACCTATTGCTTGGGACTTTGAGTCTTCAAAATGTCCAATGTCACAGACTGGGACTTACTTTAGAGTCAGTTGTATTTACATTCAGTATGACTTGTTATGATTCAATGTGAAAGAGTATACTGCTCAATAAATAATTATCACTTCACCACCTCTCTTGACATCTAGGCGCTTGAGAGTGAGTCAGAGGCAGAATACAGGGACAGTGGAGAGAGGTCCATTGCTGAGGTGAGTGATGAAAGGGAAATGACAGTTGAGAGTAAATTGTGATGTAGACTCTCATCCCAGGATTTTAAGGAAATCAGTGGGGATATTGAACAGGAAACATTTCAGTCAAGGGGCATCATATGACCAATATAGACAGAAGAGCAACATTTATTTGAACATTTAAGTCAATGATACCATTCCTAGGTGAACTTAACATCCGTATGGAGTCAGATCAGTCTCAATATTAATAAATGCTCACAGAAGGATTCACAAATGTATTTTGCGATTTATATATAAATGACTCTCCACAACAATATCTCTCAATGCACTCACAAATATTTATTGTTGTATATAAATGTACAAAAAATGGGCATTTAAACTGCTTTTTATTAATTCAAAGACAGCTCTGAATTAATAATCAAATATGTTTCCTTTCTTTACTACTGGATGAAATTACAAAATGTACCCATAATTTTCCTCATGCTAGTATAGCCACATAAAAGTATCAAACCACCTGTTAAAATGCACCAGAATACAGGAAATCTATATATTTTTTCGCACCCACACCCCCCGTTAAAAATGTCCCCCCCACATTCAGGATGCTTCCTACGCCCATGGCGGTGCTTCCCTGAGCGTCAAATACCGCCGCCGATGGGAATACATTGCAATCAGTTGAAAGCTCTTTGCGTCCGTTTCTGAAGCTGAAGGAGACTCGGCGCGTCACAACTGCACGCCAAAGGACCCTGACCAAGCGTCGCTATTGGACTATCAGGCAGTGAGATTGTGTTGCTCACGCATGCGCAGTTCGTACGTGCTACTTGGCCGTCGGCTGAAGTCTTTGTGGTGTGTTCCAGTGTGACTGTTGGCCAAGAGAGACGTGAGGCGACACAACAGTCGTGTTCCGTCGGGACGTGTTTGGTGTCAGCTTGGTGTGTAGGGGCCATTAGAGCAAAGTTGTTATAATACATATAATGGCACTGTTCTAGCAGTAAACACTTAAGAAAGAACATGTCAAGCTATGTGCTGTATCAGAAACAATGCGCGGTGTGTTTTGGGAGTAATATGGTCTGTGTTTACATTAGCAAGCATGCTAACACTCAGAGCTAACGCTGAACTGGAGAGAATATGTGTAACGTAATGTCCTTGCTGTAAACCCTGCGAGAGAGAAAGGTTTGAGCTCCATACTGTTTCAGAAATAATGGCATTTAATCACTGCAGCGTTTAGCTGAGTTGCTCCAGGTAGAAAACTCTATTAGTAGGGGAAAGCTGCATGACGCTACAAAGGGGCGTGGCTAGCAGCAGCTGTTCCATTTAAAGCTACGGTCACAGAATCAGCCTTTTTGGAACAGGGGTAGAATAGAGGGGTATGAGACATGGCTACAATGGGTGATCTGTTTGGTATTTTAAGCAAAAAACTTCACAGACATGTTTTGTAGGTATAATAATAGCATAATAGGACCAGGTTGCCTGATTATTTTTTATTTAGCTATTAAAGGTGGGGTAGGTAAGTTTGAGAAACCGGCTCGAGATACACTTTTTGTTATATTCCATGGAATGCTCTTAACATCCCGATAGCAATGAATATCTTAAGGGCTTTGACAAAAAATCCATAAAAAAATGTCATCTGTGGAAGCCATAGTACTGTAAAAAGCACGACCAATCATTTTAGCCGGCCCGGCTAAAATAACTGGATGGCCTACCTGCCTGTCAGCCTTCCATCTGTGCACAAACTTATCTCGTGCCCTCATTGGTCATGTGCACGTTCGTGTGTGTTGGAGGAGGGGCTCTGTAAGGAAGTGGCAGATTTTTTCCGGTTGTGCATTTTCAAATTCTAGCGCACTCGAGCTGGTTTCTCCGAAATTACCTACCCCACCTTTAAGGCAAGGACTTTACATTTCTAAATTGTTTGAGAATGTTGATAATATTTTTCTGTTTGGCTACAATTAAAATACAAACAGATTAATGCAGGTGGCTTTTGTCACATGTGTTTTAATTCCAAACAAGGCATCAGTGAAGCTGTGAGGCCAGAATTAAACTGTCCCCATGCTCTTCCCTAATAGCAGTATTACATCTTTTCACTGACAGCAAAAAGTGATACAGTGAAAACTGTAATCATAATGTCTAATTGGCGTATTTTTTTATAGAATGAAGTAAATTACGGGAGCCTGATGAAATAATTAAAAAAACAAAGCAATTATGATCTGCAGGCACCATTCAGTCTGATAATTGCAGTTCAGATCGGTCTGACAGCAAACAGAATTAGACGGCGGAGTGCGAGGCTTCATTCCTGTGTTTCTGTCTGACAGACACCAACAGAGAAAAAATGAAATAAAGTAACTTCCAAAACACAGCAATTTATCGATATCTTATATGGTGTTGTCCTCATGAAGGATTGTCAAAATATATGTTTTCTCTTGGACTTCATACTGTGATAACAACTCTTCATGATTCGTTTAGAATTGCATGTTGGAGCATCATTTTGTCAATTTTCTAAACTCAAGATCAGCATTATAGAAACCTCGACAAATAAAACCACATGGTGAGATATCCACATAACAGATATTTAAAGATTAAGTTATAGTAGTGGGTCAGGACTGCCTGGGCACACAATGTTCACTATTTGTATTTTACATTTGTCAAGAGATAACAGTGATGGGTATCTGTTTTGTAATAAAAGCTGACATTTCATATTTTATTCAGTTTGTTGGGATAAAAAAACTGAAAATATAAAAAGTTATTTATTTAGTTCTGAGATATCTGTTTTTTAACAGCCACCTTTTCCATGCCGACCCGGTATGGTGCATTTTTTATGTAGTGCTGTCGTACTTCCATGTGTGTGTGTGTGTGTGTGTGTGTGTGTGTGTGTGTGTGAAACAGAGAGAGAGAGAGTTTGCTGCATACAAGTGTTCAGCAGTATATATGTATACATGTCTAAGGGGAGAGTGGGTGAGATGAACC
This sequence comes from Lindbergichthys nudifrons, assembly GCA_943590975.1. Taxonomy (NCBI): domain Eukaryota; kingdom Metazoa; phylum Chordata; class Actinopteri; order Perciformes; family Nototheniidae; genus Lindbergichthys; species Lindbergichthys nudifrons. The sequence goes on along the minus strand of CALSBW010027842.1, from coordinate 29,266 downwards.
AGTGGGTAAGTTGGCCCACTCCCTGTATCTAGGCAACTTAACATTGTTTTTTTTCAGGAAGCACCCATCTTTATTATTTAGCTGTGGTGGAGAGAAGCACATGGTAAAGTGGTAAATGTGTTTTTCGGCAATCTAGTTAAAGTGATATACTGATGATAGAATAACCACATTTTATAACATCAATAACTACCAATGACTATCATATTTTCTTGGCACTTTGTTATAGATCCATTATTTTCCTTTTGATTGACAGAAGACATCCTGGAGTAACGGTTGTTTTCATTTAAATCCTATCTTGTTTTTCCTTGCCTCGAGCACGACTTAAGTTAAAGTGGAGTTCTTACCCAACTCTCCTCTACATTTTTACATTTATTGTTATATGTCATACCAAATGTTCTTCAATTATATATTCATCTCATTGTATACTATTACTATGTCATCATATCTATAAATGTTACATTAAACCTTACATGCATTTTTCATTCTCCTTTGTATAATCAGGATATTTTCCAGTTGGATCCATGGTTGCAGAAGCTGTCCTCTGAGGATCTCTGGAGGTTCCACAGGTCTGCTGAGAGCTGTGTAAGGTATGTGAGTGGAGGAGACCTTCATGTAGGTCACATGTTTCTGGGCACCTCTTCTCACTTTGTCCACCTACTGGGACCCTCCGTGAGAAAGCCTCTGCTTGTTTTTCTACCCCAAATCCTGCAGTGCCCTTTCAGGCTAGGTGACAACAACTGTGCCTAGTTGTTTGGAAGTGAGCTGTGTCGAGGTCATCCTGCTGTGGGGGGGGGGGGGGGGCGTTGGCAGGCCGGTGTCCTGCACAGTCTCATCATATATTTGATCAAAACGATCCCTCTGCCCTTCAATGCAAATGCAAAACTCTTCCACCCTTGTCAGACAAAACTGCATGTCAAATGACTTGTTCTGTAAGATGTCGAAGAGCACATCTGCATGCGCAAATATCTCGTTAAAAGTTGAAAGGAAAAATCCAAATTCAAAGTTGCCCAGGTTTGATAGGTAGCCATCAGCACTGAGAATGGCAGCATCATCAAATTCCTCGTGGTGTTCAACTATGTAGTCAAACAGATCCTTAAGAGCATCCTTCTTTTCAAAGACAGTGCATACCAACTTGATGCAAAATTCCACCTGGTTGGTGCCACTCGTGGCAGTCGCTTCTGGCATATTTCATCAAGCAGCTGCGTTCGTTTTGGCGATCTAGAAAAGAACGCAGCCAGGCCAGAAAGGTGTGAGAAGAAAATTCTGCATTCTTTAATTTTAACTACACCTTGAGATAAAACCAAATTAAGGGTATGAAAAGTGCCTGTGGGATCTTTTCCTTGACCTTGGCTTGGACTCCGTTCAGCCCCGATGCCATAACGGCAGCACAGTCATAGCACTGGGCTACAAGTTTGTCCATGCATCCATGTTCCTCCAAGAAACCGAGGGCCATGGCTGCTACATCCTCTGCCCGTTTCTTCCCTGTCACATCCACAATTTGACGAACCTCTCTTTTACACCACTGTCTGTTACAAACCGAAGAAAAAAAACGATAACTGTGCAGCATTGCTGACATCTGTTGTTTCATCCAGCATTGAAGCTACGAAGGGTGCTTTACTTATTTCTTCTTTGATGGTCTCACCCATCACTTCGGCCACAGCACTTATCAAGTCGTTCTGTATTTGACTCGAGGTTCCAATGAACACCTTAGAAGTGGACAAATGGTAGTGCAAGTCTGGATCATATTCTGCTATGAATGTAAGCAGCTCCAGGTAATTACCTCGATTGGCTGATTCTCTGCTCTCATCATGGCCCCTGAAAGGTAACTCCTGTTTCCCAAGGAAAATCACACAGTGGATCAGACGTTTCAAAATCTCCCGATTTTTGTTCACCTTTTCGTTGTGAATGATCGTTTCTCTACGTCTCTGTTCGTCCAGCTGAAGATCAATCCTTGTGTCTCCAAAAGTCTTCATGGTGACCGTTGCCTTAAGATGCCCTGCTGTGTTTTGGTGTTTTTGTGCAGCCTTGGTTAAACAGCTCAGATTATCGTAGCCTTTCCAATTCCATGCCCCCTTTTCGGTCCCAAAAAGCCAGCACTCCCAGCAGTAGAGCCTTTTGTGACTAACTGAGCCCGTAAGCCACAGGTATCTTTCCCAGTTGCTAGCCTGGAAATGGCGAACATAGCCTGCTTTAGCAACTTGATTCAGCTCCAGATTTTCAGGCGTTGGGCCCCCTTTTTTTACAATGTCCGTCTTTTCAGTGAATTGTCGTCTTGAAAAAGGAACCGACAATAATTCCGCAACAACATCTTCTTCACCTGTTGCCATGTCAACGTTAAAACGAATAAAACAGAAAATGAATTGTTACATCCCATCTATATCCTGTGTCTCGCACCTGTCCGAACTAACGGGCCTTCTAGCATACCCTGCACCGTGGGAAACTCCGAAAGAATACGCTCATTATATGATTGGTTGATCAAACTGTCAATCAGAGTGTTCGCTCTCATTCAGTGCAACGACCAGGGCCTTCTATCAAGGATACAGAATATCCACAGACGCAGAAACAGATCTGATTGGTTGCATTTATTTTCTAAAATGCGTAGTGCAAGGTCCGAGAAGGACAAACAAATCAACGTAACACTGTTTATTACAGATCAACAACACAGATACGATTCTCATTTATAAAATGTATTTACATTTTATTAAATTGTATTTATATAATTAAATCGATAAATGTCTTTTTTTTTATCAGGGGATTCTCTGAATACAACCTGGTCTCACCAGAATGCGTGACTCCACCACGACTCCTTAACACCGCAGTGCGTGGTGGAGTCACGCACTCTGCTACATGTACGTGTCTGCACCACGCAAACAACCCCAATGTAAAGTGAATGAGGCTCCTTTGTCGTGGTGCACACATGCATTTCTACAACGTCCCGCAGTGAGCTTTTATTCTATAAAACGTTTTTAAAATCTACTTTATAGCTTGTAGTAACTCACGGGAGGCTTCTTTTATTTTATTTGTATTCATAATAATTTGTATTTTTCGTCAGAATGTATTATGGTGCATTATTTACCAATTTATTTTCTCAAAAAACAGTGCATTGTGTGTAATAATAAACACAATAAAACAGCTACACAGAAAAAATAGTGCAAGTAAATACAAAAAGAAAAATAGTAAAAAGTGAAATAGTGCAATAAGAGTCTATATACAAGTGATTGGAATATGATATATTAGATAAATAATTTCTAAGTAACAGCCAGATGAATGTTATGGATGTTGTTTCTAAGTTCAGGTGTTTAATAGTCTTATGGCCTGTGGGATGAAACTGTCCCTGAGTCTGGTGGTTTTAGTCCGGATGCTGCGGTACCGCCTGCCAGACAGCAGCAGACAGAAAAATGTGTGGCTGGGGTGATGGGGGTCTTTTATAATCCTGAGGGCTTTCTTTAAGGTTAACCTGGTATTTTCACTCCACTACATTTATTTTAGTTACTTTACAGATTTGGATTAATGATGTGAAATATAAGCAACCCTTAAATCAGACTTTAGTTACACCTGAGTCAAATTCAGTGAAGGTGATTGTCAAGTGCCAACAATCAGGCGAAATATTAGGTAGTGGGTGCTTGAGAAGACTAAATATTTATCTGCAGATCCCTATAAAGCATATTCATTACTCGTTATTCTCTACTAATAGTTAATTAAAAACTGTATATAATGGCTATTTTGCACATCCCTTTCAAGATTTCAAGATTTTCTAAGGTTTATTGACATACCATATACACAACTACGGTGTAGTTATGCAATGAATGAAAAACTTGGGTCACAGGTTCCTCAACAGTGCATTACAAGACATCTATCGATATCTGTGTACCTCCACCATTAAACATATTCTGCACATTTCTTATACTATCTACATACATCTTATAAGAGTATAATTAATATGTATAATATCAGTTAAAATAAGTGCTTCAACATAGTTAACTTGTTAAGCCCTGAGCCTGTTTTTCAGGTCTCAGGCTCGAAAATGACATTCCCAGAACAAATGACCATATCTTCCCTTCTAAAAGGGTTAAATTAATAATATTTTTTCTCAAAGTAATTATAAACCTGTTAGTTGGATGTACAAAAGTCAGAATCAATATAGATGTTTTTTATTTTAAAGAAAATTCAGATTTTACATAGTAAAAAACTGTAAATTATAGTGTCCGTCCAAAGATTATTTTTTACTTATAGTGAAAACTACCCTTGGATGATGGGTTAGTAGACTAAAAGCTTTAGGAATCCAAAGTACAACATATAATAAGTACCCTGTATCAAGATTGATGCAAAACAAGTGACATTTGACCTTTTTAGAGAGATTTAGCAAAAATAAACCACTTCTGGGGTCATTTGGGTGGATTTTCCATATCTCTGGCCCCCCTTGCTCGATTTTGATGGTTGACACCTCTTTCTGACCGTTAGAGCCAATAGAATCTAAGGGGATGTCCCATACACACACGTTGTGAAGAGAAGAGGTGGGGGCTTCGCGCATGTAATTTTGCATCAGAGTGGACCTATCTTTAGCTTTGACATCTGGAAACGGAAAAGCAGTTTTAATGCTTATGGCTTATCAGAAATCATTTCAAAGGGACACAGACACATTAGATTAACCTATGGATTAACTTCAGCAGCGTTTTTATCGTTTTAATGCCATTGAAGACCACTTTGGATAGACTACAGAGCCAAGGTAAACATTTTAGCATTTTTAGCTACCTAGCGTCACCTGTTTTGATGTCCGTTTTTGCTTATAATGTCGCAAATACGTATAATTCAGTGGTAATGTCGGTGTCGTTAGATTCTGTGTCACCTCACGATGTGAAACGATGTGTTGGATGTGATGAAAAGATAAATAATAAGGTTTTGTGAGTGATTTTCGGTGCAGTAAGGTGTTTTCGCTCGTTGCTAATTCAGAGGCTCAGTGTAAGCATTGTGGGTTTTCTTTTGAAAACAAAAAAAATGATCAGTTAGATGAGTTTCTTCCCGTTACATGGATATAAAACATTCATAGTTTTATTAAATGAACATGCCCTCAGACACTGAGATTAAGATTACTGCCGCAACAAGATGTTGCGGCAGTACCCCGGTACCCGGGTCTCTCGGGCTTAACAGGTTAACATTGCAGGAAAGTTGATTGTCAAGTTCCAAAACAAACCATGCAATATATTAGACGTTAAGTACTTTGTCAGGCTTAATATCTGTAGATACCCCCAGATCTTATTTAAAAGAAGACCTTAACCTAAAGTATTCTTTAATGTTTAAATAAAGCCTTATTAGTTTGTCTGTTTTGCACATCCTCCTATCAGGCACTAAACTGTTTTATTGTAGAGATCACTTACAGTATCTACTTGATATTTTCTATTCTATATTATTTATATCATTGACCTTCCACTTTCCCACTACTAGTCACTACTGCTTAACAGGTTAAAGGCAGAGAGTGAAATTCAGTGAATACACGTAGTTTACAGAGATGCTGTATGAGAAACCAATGTGAGTTTGGAAAATTGCACAATATAAATCTATTCTAGTAGACCTCAACAATGGAATTATGATCAGTGAAAATGGCCATGACATGTCTCCTTTAACCTGTTAAGCCCGAGAGACCCCGGTACCGGGCCACTGCCGCAACATCTTGCAGGAAACAGTGTCTGAGGTCATGTTCATTTAATAAACTATGAATGTTTTATATCCATGTAACGGGAAGAAACTCATCTAACTGATCTTTTTTTTTTTTTTTTAATAAAACCCACAATGCTAACGCTGAGCCTCTGAATTAGCAACGAGCGAAAAATGATAACAGATTACTGCACCGAAAATCACTCACAAAACCTTATTATTTATCTTTTCTGCACATCCATGACATCGTTTCACATCGTGAGATGACACAGAATCGAAGGGGATACTCATTATCACTCAATTATACGAAATCGCGACTTTATAAACAAAAACAGACATCAAAACATGTGGCGCTAGGTAGCTAAAAATGCTAACATGGCTCACCTGTGTCTTTGACTGGTCAAACGTGGTCTTCAATGGCATTAAAACGATAAAAATGCTGCTTAAGTTAATCCATAGGTTAATCCAATATGTCTGTGTCCCTTTGAAATTATTTCTGATAATCCATGAGCAATAAAACTGCTTTTCCCTTTCTAGATGTCAGAGCTAGAGTGTAGGTTGCTCTGATGCAAAAACTACATGCGCGAAGCCCCCACCTTTTTGTCGTGCCATATTAGTGAGAGGGGAGATTCCCCTTCAATTCTATTGGCTCTAACGGTCATAAAGAGATGTCAATCACCAAAATCGACCAATGGGTTCCAGAGAAATGGTAAAACCCCCATTTCCACCCAATCACCTCAGAGGTGGAGTTATTTTTGCTAAACCACTCTAAAAAGGTAAAATGTCACTTGTTTCGCATCAATCTTGATACAGGGTAGCTATTATATGTTGTACTTAAGATTCTTAAAGCTTTTAGTCTACCTTACCATCATCCAAGGGTAGTTTTCACTATAAGTAAAAAAAAAAATGTGGACAGACACTATCATTTACAGTTTTTTACTATGTTCAATCTGAATTTTCTTTAAAATAAAAAACATCTATATTGTTCTGACTCTTCTACATCCAACTCACAGGTTTATCATTACTTTGAGGAAAAAGATTATTAATTTAACCCTTTTAGAAGGGAAGATATGGTCATTTGTTCTGGGAATGTCATTTTCGAGCCTGAGACCTGAAAAACAGGCTCAGGGCTTAACAAGTTAAGATATTCATTGCTATCGGGATGTTAAGAGCATTCCATGGAATATAACAAAAAGTGTATCTCGAGCCGGTTTCTCAAACGTACCTACTCCACCTTTAAGTGCATTATGTAAGACAACAGTGTGACCATAGAAAAGAAGAAACCAAGACATTTAGGATCAGAAAATGTACCTCTTAAATGTTAGGCTTACAGAATAGAATGGTTTACAAATGCTGTTTTAGTTCAACACCTTAATTAAAAGCAACAACAGTATTTTTTGTTTTATAAATCAGGTGTCCACCTACTGCATTTAAAAAACAAAAAAGGAAAGTAGAATAAAATTCAGACAGTACGTCTAGCTATAATATAACATGCTTTATAATTATACCATTGTAATCCTGCTAGTAATCCCCATTCCAAAAAAAACGTCCTCTGTTGTGACGGATAATGACATTTGTCTTTGCCAATACCTTAACAACTTCTAATCCAGATTTGAGTCCCTGGATGATTCTGTTAAATTCATCGAAATTCTTAACACTATAAGACCTGCTTCCTCAGGCAGAATGATATCTACTTTTGAAAAGCTGAAGAGAAAACTGCAACTGAGCTGGTGACCAATATCTCAGACTTCCATGGACACAGTGTACCTAAAGATCCATGATTTTAGATGAATATCCTTTTCTTTAGTGTTTATGAAATCTCAAGGAAAAATTGCTACCATATCAGAACAGCTATAGCCTAAATTGATCCATAGAGACTGGATTATAAGCATGGTTACTGGTACCAAAGATGCTGTTGCCACTTTGTTCAAATCACATAATAAAATAGTGTGGCTGATGAAGGACAGCAGTGTGATCAGCTGGATTATAGAAAAATAGAGATGCTGATTGTCAACTCTGGTCATGGTCATGAAGACAATCAGATGTGGGGGAAAATATGTTTTAATTTAAGCATGGACACTGCTTTACTGTTTTGAAATAGTGTCTTGCAGTTATCTAGTCAGATCATTTTTATTTTATTAAACACAAATTACAACAATATATTTGGACAAGGCTTTATGACAGCATTTTGATAAACATTTAAAGAGAACAACAAATACATATATTTACTGTATAGACTTTTTATTATTGTCTAAACATAACATTATATTCGAAATGTTAGAGTTTTTACCCAGACAA
>CALSBW010027842.1:0-20916 GCA_943590975.1 Lindbergichthys nudifrons | reverse complement strand
ACACACACACACACTGTGATCTGTTCCCCGCTGCTTTATCCCTGTTAGCCATGTCCTTTATCGTAGCACAGTAGCATGTAGCAGCAGCCTACTGGTCTCTGTAGCCTCTCCTCTCTACAGGCAGTCTGAGCCTGGTGGGAGCCTAAATGGACCATATTGATGTCCCACTGGGGGCAGTCTGGTTGCTTTGACAAATCCTCCCCGGCATTTATCAATCAAGTCTTCCTCAGCAGATGAAGGACCTCTAAGCCAGGCAGACCCGCCTCAGGAGAGGAAGAGCGTTTAGAGCGGCGAGAGAAACGCCATTCAGCCAGTGCCCTGCATCTCTGCCACTCCCCTCTGCAACAATTTATGCACACGTGCCACAAATTAAAATGAGGGGGAGGTTAGGGAATTGTCAGCCTTCAAATGGCTGACATAAGTTACAAGCAACATTTTAATTAGCCAGGAGGAGTGGGGTGATAATTCAGAGGGGCCCTGTTCTGTCAGGGGGCTTGTCCACATTGTGTTCCTCCTTTCAGCAGGCATCTGGAGGCTCCAGCGGGGCCCCGGAACAAGGTCTACTGAGGATAGAACTACTTGTGACACACAATGAAATGTAGGGCCCTCCTCCACATTAACACCCTCAGCTAAAGTGATATTCATACTAAGGATGCTCATCTGGGACTGTTGACTCCACTGCCTGCTCCTGCCCACCACATCACACATGTTTCAATTATAGGCAACTATTTTCAAAGCATGCTATTGTGTCATACTTTCAAACTAGATTAACTTTTCGCCTATCGTATAAAACAAATGTTTTTTAAATGAGCTTTTATTTCACCATGTGATTTTATTTTATAAAAAAATCATGCACATTACATGTAAGGCCATTATCAGCTTGACATTACAACTCTACACTTCCTGCATGCATTGACACACCATTCTGCCAGTAGGCCAAATCCAAGCTGCAATTATGATAACTGCAAATAACTATGAAATATTCTTTTTAAATACCCCAAGAAATCTGTTCAAGTTGAATGGGAAAACTGAAAAAACTGAGAATACCAAAGGTATAGGACAGACAGCTCCATGTTCCCTTCATCTTTTATCTGTAACACTTTAGCCCGGCTCGCTCCATCTTTACTCATTTTGTTTTGGATTATTTGCACGCTGACATGTCTCCACATTTCTCTGGGAAGTGTCGTCTGCATCTCTACAAGTCTGCGTTCTGATTTGCAGCTCGTCCACAACAAAGCCCGTCTCTGTCATGAAGCATTTCAGGAAGCCTGTGTCACCACTGCACAAAGTAATCAGCATCATTAATATTTTACAGTCCGCCACGCCCCCGCGACTGTTATCCAATCTCAGCTCCTGTTCCACACTGCACTTTATGTTGCCATTATTTATTTACTGATAAAGTATGTGGCAGGGTAAACACCCTGCTGGGAAGGCTGGACATGAAGGGGGGGAGCTGCTGGGTAGAGGCTGGCAGTACGGGGGGAGGATAGAGGGGTATTAGAGATCTGCCCTCTGCCCTCCCTGGCTGCATGCTATTTGGGGTGGGGGTGGCGGCGTGGAGAGGTCTAAACACTATATTTAGAAGAGAACAAATATTATTTTATGTCTTTTTTTGATGTTTTTCCTGGATAAGCGCAGCTCTGAAAAACATCTGTCTCGCTACAAATGATTTCTTTTTCAGAAAACCAACATTAAAGATTGCTGATCTATTGCTTAAAGGAGAGGTGTCATGGCCATTTCCACTGATCATAATTCCATTGTTGAGGTCTACTAAAATAGATTTATATTGTGCATTGTTCCAAACTCACATTGGTTTCTCAAACAGCATCTCTGTAAACTACGTGTATTCACTGAATTTCACTCTCTGCCTTTAACGGCTCGTTGTAGCTCCAATAGCTCCAGCCCCCACCCTCCTTGTGAGCACAGTGTGCTCTGATTGGTCAGGACATTGTGAATCGCGCTGAGCTCCGTGGAGGTGTTGTCCTTGTTTAGGATACATAGCGAAACACAGCCAAACTCATCCTGAGCACACACAAACTCACATCCGAAGTAAAAACAATAAGAGAGAATTTCGCCGCGATCCCAACTGTCTGTTATCAGCCTGCAGCCAGGGAGGAGAAATCAGCTGAGCTGCCTGCTCCCTGCACACAGATGTGTGTGTGAGGAAGTCCGTGGATTGATCAATTTGGACCAATCAGCGGGGGCTTAACGTAACGGCTCCGCAGACGTAATGTAACGGCTCCACGGATTGGTCCATTTGGTTCCGGGTACCGCATGACCGTATCGCGTCATAGCTCTGGGCGTGGCTACTGGGTATCCCTACGTAGCGATACCCAGGAAGTAAACAATGGACTATGACGTATCTCCAACGAGGCGTTTTGGGGAGGTCTTTTCTGTGTTAGAGTTTTACTCGCTACAGGTACTTTGAGGGTTTTGACTCTGCACACCGTTTACATGCATAAAAACCTTCATAACACACAAGGGTACGGGTAATAACCGGAAAAGCATGACACCTGTCCTTTAAGATTTGTTTATTCTCCACACTAAGATACACAATAGGTCAGGTGACATTATGCATATGGCTGTTAGAAGAATGGTGTGGCTGTCTCCACCTCTGTGGTTAAGTTTAGGGCACAGGTAAAAATTAAGAAATAATGGTCATAAAAAGTAAATGTTGCTGTTCGTATAGAAAAGAAAACAATGCGTCAGACACTTTTTCAATTATTTTCAGTTTAAAAGAGTAAGTTCTTACTAGTAAGAATGCAAATTATTGATATCAAAAATTCAATTCTTTGTAGTAATAATGTTTATTTCTGATATCAAAAATTGAATTTTAACTAGTTAGAATGCAAATTCTTGATATCAGAAATTCAATTGTAACTAGTTGTAATGTGTATTTCTGATATCTGAAATGCGATTTTAACTAGTGAGATTTGCATCGTTTTTCTCATTCATTTCAATGGGAGTTGGAATTTGAACCAGTTCAAATCCCAATTTCTGATATCAGTAATTCAATTGTTACTAGTTACAATTCAATTTGAACTAGTAAAAATACCAATTTCTGATATCAAGAATTCAATTTGAACTAGTTTTTGCACAATTTTTGATATCAGAAATAAACATTATTACTAGTAAGAATAGATTTTTTGATATCCTCCAGAAATTAATAAAAGCTAAATCGGCTTGCCATACTTTTCACCCTCTGTCTGAAACCAGAGCCCAGTCTGCTCTGATTGGTTGGCTCTGTTGTGATTGGTGAACCAGTTGGAGATGTCCCCCCCCCTTAACGTACATCACGTACAATGTGTTTGAGCGCTAGCCAATAGAAGCGTGGGTGTTACATCGTGATGTCACTATGTTAGGGAAGTGAGGAGTCCAATGCAAGCATTTCATGAAGGAGGGGAGTGTGTGGGAGAGAAACTCCCTCTGAAGGGAACACAGGGATTTTAGCCTCTGCAGACCATTTACATGCACAAATACCTATAACACACTACAGGAGAGGGAAACCCCAAACAGTAGAATAGGGCCTCTTTAAATCTGCTTCAAATCCACATGTAAACAGAAACTGAAGGACAGGACATGTAAGAGAGATAATACTTTCACAAACACTGTTGTTCCTATTCTATCCCTCATTAAAGGTTTTAGTTTATTGTATTTTGTTCCTACTGGAGCATTCGATGCATTTGTATAAGAATCTATTTAGTTGTTTTTTTCGCAGGTGTTCCTGATCTTTGCATGGTAAAGCATCTCAAAGTGCAACCTGCTTCAAAAGTCTGGGCTCTGATCATTACACAGAGCTGTTATATTGACAGAATCCTTTGTTTTAAAAACCCAGCCCAGAGGACGCAAAGGGAGAGGGTGGACATGGTGACAAGGAGAATGTGAACTTGACAGATTCTTGAATTTGTAATGCTGCTGTGAGGCAGCCCACTGAACAATGAGTTGAATTCAAATGCATTAACATCTCACCAATATGAGTATCAATAAGAAAAAAACAACTCTTTGATTTATCTCAACACTTATTATTTAAAAAAATATTTGCAGCATGTAACCATCAGTAAACTATGGAGAATATTTCTGCCACTTCAGAAAAGAAAAACAGATGACAAGGTTTATTGTAGCGTAACACTTTGTTTGTCGTAATAACGTGAACATTTCTTGGTTTGGCATAACAATACTTTGTCCTAACAATTTTCATGTTATAACATTATAGTGTCCAGCAGCAATAACTGATGGATTCTTTCACTTTGTAGACACACAGTATATAATGGTCAGTAGAAAACGTAGTATTAGTGATGCATTAGGATTAGTATTGACTTAAATACAGCTCAGGGTGTTCTGTTCATCTTCTTTCCAGACGGAGGTCAGCAGTGATCTGGCTGCTCAGTGACCTTTGACCTCCCTGTGCTCTCATAAGGTTACATTCAGCCCCAAAGAAACACAGTCGACCGGACATCCAGGTCCTTATGGGCAACAAGGCTCCGAACAGCGGGCTTGGGGAGTAACAGAGAACATACTGAATAACGAGATTACATAATCAGAATACAAAACAAAATGTAACTGTATTCAATTTGCAGGTCTCCCTTGAAAAAGAGATCGTTGATCTCAATGGGATTTTTTAACCTGGTTAAATAAAGGCTACAAACAAACAATTTAAATTATATTAAACAAAGTAATCAGATTACTGTTAATTAAATAGAGATTACTAGGATGATTACAGTGATACAATACATTTTGAAAAAAAGATCCCTACTGGATGAATGTTCTTTATGGTTTATATTTCGGCTACTTTAAGTCTCCTTTATTTATAATATATTTTTTTTTTAATGCAGTAGGTGGACGCCTGATTGATTAAAGTCTATGCTTCTGATGAATGTATTAAGCTTAAACAGCATTTGGAATCTATCACTGTTACATTTTGTATATGAAATATCTTGGTTTCTTATTTTCTAAGGTTACATAGTTACATAAAGTGGACCTATTGTGCTATATTTGAAAAATATATTGTAGGGCCATACCTATACAAAACATGTATGTGAAGTGTTTTGCTTAAAATATCAAACAGATCACCCATTGTAGCCATGCCTCATACTGCTCATACCCCTCTATTGCAGCCCTGTTCCAAAAAGGCTGATTCTGCTTTAAAGGGGACCTATCATGCAAAATGATAGGTCCCGGTGTGTCGGGGGGTGTGTCGGGGAACTCACGCAGCGTCAGAAAATAAAACCCTTTCTCTTTTCCTCCGTACCCACATCTTTTAAAAACGGGGGTACAACGAGCGGATACAGATTTGCTGCCGTTATTACGTAATTTCGGATGGTGGACCCACAGAGAGCTGCTATCAGAAACAATGCCTGACGTGTTTTGGACGTAATATGGTATTTGTTTACATTAGCAAGCATCGCTAACACTCAGAACTAACCTGTACTGGAGAACACATGTGTTTAAAAAGCAGGAAATAAAAAAAGGAACTCACCTTGTGGTAAACCCGCAAGAGAAAAATTATTTGAGCTCCATACTGTTTCAGAAATAATCCTTGATGTGGTTTAGAACAAGATGGCATTTTATCACAGCAGAATTTAACTTTATCTCCGGTAGAATTCTGATCAGGCATTAGCTCCGCCTCCTCTTTTTTTTTTTCAAGCTAAGGACCCAGAATCCGCGTTTCTCTAAACAGGGCTGGAATAGAGGGATATGAGCAGAGATGGGGTCGTTACTCAAAAAAAATAATATATTACATATTACTTATTACTTTAAAAAAAAGTAATATATTACTTTACTTCGTTACTCTCTACATAAAGTAACTTGTTACTTTACTCGTTACTTTACTCGTTACTTTACTCGTTACTTTACTCGCAGGGCCGCCCCTCCCTACAGGCAGATCACGCAGACTGCGGAGGGTGCTTCATTTTGCGGAGGGAGCCTCATCTGAAGCGCAAATGCGGCGCACCTACAGTGCGTTACTTTACTCGACATCCTCACTCTGGATTCGGAGGTCCTCCTTAGCTATTAGCTTCACGTTAGCATGTTGTCTTTGCAGGTGCTTGTTGAGGTTTGACGTTGTGTTTGCAGCAGTGGATAAAAGCTTCTGGCCTGGACACAGTTTGCACCTCACCGTCACATTCCTGTCCTTTCTTCGGACAAACTCAAAATAATGGGCATACCTCCACCCGTCGAAAGTTATCGCTGTTGACTCAGCCATGTTTAAGCACTGCATGTGGACGCGCAAGTCGCGCAAATGTTACGTAAATATAAACCTGCGGCGGAAATCCCTCTTGTCTGTCAAAGGGAGAATCTAGTAATTCTGTATGTTAGTAGGCTAACTGTAGTGTGATTACTGATTTTATAAAAGTAACGAAGTAACGCGTGTCGGGCAATGTTAGTAACTGTAGTGTGATTGCGACTAAAGTAATATTATTACGTTACTTTGTAACGCGTTACACCCAACTCTGGATATGAGGGATGTCTAAAATGCATGATCTGTTTGTATTTTGAGCAAAACACATCATAGACATGTTTTTATATATTTTTATATATCTGAGACCCATAATATATGCCTACAAATAGCATGATAGGTGCACTTTAAATGGAACGGCTGCTGCTAGCCACGCCCCTTTGTAGCGTCACATTACTGCTAAGATAGTTTTCTACTGGGAGAAACTCAGCTAAACGCTGCGGTTTTTCTGAAAAAAAGACTGCATTATTTCTGAAACAGTATGGAGCTCAAACCTTTCTCTTTCTTAAGGCCGCTACACACCCACCTGAGACCAAAGAACACGTACCGAAGGCGTCCCGACTTTTACGTCAGCTGCGTCGCCTGCGTCGGCTACGCCACCCGCCTACGCCACCCGCCTACGCCACCCGCCTACGCCACCCGCCTACGAACACACCGCAAATACTTCAGTCGACGAGTGGCAATAACTGTCCTTGCCAGCAGGCAGAGGTAGTGTGAACACTGAACAGCCAATCAGAGTGATTGCTTGGGCTGACTTTCTCTGACCTCCGCGCGGGAGGTGTGAAAAGGTGCCGTAAAGAGACGACGGTGCGGGACACACCAACCTGAGTAGGGCGCCGCGAATGCCCGACTGCCTCTGACGGCCTCTGACTCCCAAAATCGAGTTGGCTTTAGAGTTTACCACAAGGACATTACGTTATACATATTCTCTCCAGTAGCCTACAGCGTTAGCTCCATGGTTAGCTCTGAGTGTTAGCATGCTTGCTTATGTAAACACACAGCATATTACTCCCAAAACACGCCGCGCATTGTTTCTGATACAGCACATAGCTTGACATGTGTTTACCGCTAGTTGAACATTGCTCAACTTTTGAAGCGAGCAACGCGTAGCGACGCTCCCACAATGCAGTTCGGCGTGAATGGGCAGAAGCGCACGCCGCCGTGTGGACGGGCCGTAAGTGCCTCCTGCAGACATCCTGCTGAATACACAGACACACAGCTGCGAGAGGGGATTCAGCCAGACGACTGTATATGGAGACGATAGGTTGGGACGTGTCATGTGTGCCGGAGACGATAGGGTGGGACGTGTCACGTGTGCCGGAGACGATAGGTTGGGACGTGTCTTGTGTGCCCGATGTCGTTATATCTGATTTTCTTAATTTTTTCCGCACCTTCATTGTCCCTGATAACTCACACAGTCAGGATTCCAGGCCATAAAACACAGAGGAGCACAAACACAATTATTCAAAAAGAAACAGCTGTAAAACAATGTCATTAGAAATCTGCTGAAATAACAGTTTGACAGGACCCAGAATCCAAAAATGTGATTCCATGTATGTCTTTAGGATAAAACGTTGTCTTGCTTCTTAGTTTATGTAGTTAGACGCAAACATGATTTAATGAAACATAAGACCAAAGTGGCCCTAGCATTGTGCAGTGATTTTCATCTTCAAGGATGTTAGTTGACTTTTAAATTCACTGAGCATTTGACATATCTTTTGATCCATATTAAATGTGCTTTTTGACCGGAAATATTTAACCTGATTTACTTTTTTTGTTGAGGCTCCATTTTTGTCCTGAGCTTAATAAAACCCTGTTCTTTTCCCATTGTCATTTCAAATAATTGTCTGTGTCAGATATGAGGCAAAATAATTGAATAGGAATCCCATTTGTGTCTCTAATGACTGCAGCAGTGAGTATTACAGCGTGTTGGGGTCCTCAGAACTCTCATTTCCATGTTTCTCTCTGCAGGAGTAGCTGCTGGTCGCAGGTAATTTGAGGCTGACCCTTGTTATCTGACGGCAGGAAGTTGCTGCCAAAAGGTTTGCTACTTTGTATGAACACAAAATTACCCATCCACATGCATAACTGCCTCTGCTTATCTTAATTCCAAATAAATCACATACTTTTGTTCAGCTTTTAAAACGATATTGCTACATAAATGAAAGTTCACCAAAGTAAAATCGGCTGCATTTCCATAAATTTCCCTAATGGAATAATCCCTCTCAGACAAAGGACAGGATTTGCAGGATATTGTTGTGTTTCTGCCTTTCATCCTAACCTCTCTGATTTTCATATAAAAGTCCTTTTTGGAGGCACTCAGTGACTTGGCAGACAATACAATGCTAGTCAAGAGCTGACTATGGATATTCATTTATGGGCTGATTTTAGAACAGCACTTGGAAAACAATAAAATATTCATCGTATGAATACAAACAGCCTGCTGGAGAAGAAGCTGCTGAATTGTACGCAGGTTTGTCAACTGCTGCAGCAATCTTTGTGTCGGCTCATATTTGATATTTTAAACTGCTAAATGCGGTTACTTCCTACAGACACTTTACTCTCATAGGTGAATTACTTATTTTCAAATATGAAGGAAGAGTATGTTGCCCTGAAGGATTTGAGGTTTCCCTGACAAAGAGTTTCAGGATTCAACTTTTTGTAATCATATGAACGTTTATCAATTATAATACACAGGCTTGGGGATTAACGAGTTACAGGTAACGGGATTATCAATCAAGATCCAAAAAAAGTGTAACTTTATTCAGCTATATAAATATGTAATCAGATCACTGGTATATTTCTAGAAGAAATAGGGATTACTATCAGGATTACAATGTTACCAAAAACGAAAAAGAGAGCATAGTGTTTGTTGTAAAGGATCAGAAGTGATCTCTTCTCTGTCAGCTATACTGTTCTGTAGGCTAATACTTTAAGTGTGAATCTATACGCCTACTGCCTGAATCTGCTTTATGGCTTTCACTTTCTTTGCTTCATTTGTTCTGTTTTTAATTCAGAAGTTGAACCTATATGTTCATAGAATAGTGTGTGTGAGCTTAACTGTGTGTATTAAACTAAAACTGAGCATTTTCTGTCAGCTCAGATTTTAGTTCTACTTTTTTAAACTGTAGTATGTGCTCATGTGTTTCAGTGTTGGTGTATAAGCTGCTGCCTGAATATGCTGAGTGACAGGCAGCTTTTCTTATAAATAAAATCATTTCTGATTCCAAATATCTTGGTTTCTTGTTTTCTAAGGTCACATTGTTCTGTTGTCTTACACAATACATTTAAGTAAAACACATTGCATTTGATATTGAGGTAATCCAAAAGTGACAGAAAATAATCAGATTACTTTTATATAATTTTTGGGAAACCGTCCCAGCCCATCTGGCCATTCATTATTGAAAAAGTTTATCGTGGATTGTAATTATTAAGGGGTTCAGAGAAAAGGTCTTGATCTTAACACCATCTTGACCAAGCATCCTCTGGTGAACATGAATACAGCACACTTCCCTGCAATCTGCCCTGAGAAGTTCCTCTGGACCAAATGGTTTACTGGATGAACAAACAGTTGTCCTACACTGGAGCTAAGAGATACACAATAGTGGTTAAGATAAGGACAGAGTGAGGACTAGGTTATGTTGACTGTTGTGAACATCGGTCTCCAGTGTCTCTTTTTTCACCTCGACCTCCGTCCAACAACTCATACAAAAACGATCACAGACACAGAGCATGTTTGCTTTAGTCGAATACAAACGTCCGGCTGGTTTGAAGCAAAAACATTAAAGGTCTCCTATTATACAATTTGTAGGCATGTATTATAGGTTTCAGATATATATAAAAAACATGTCTATGAAGTGTTTTGCTCAAAATACCAAACAGATCATGCATTCTAGCCATGCCTCATAGCCCTCTATGTCAGTCCTGTTACTAAAGTGCTGATTCTGGGTCAGTAGCTTTAAAAGAAAAATGAAAAAAAGAGAGGAGAGCTCATGCAGGAGAATTCTACCCAGACACTCAGCTAAATGCTGCCGTGATTAAACGCCATATTATGTTCAAAACCACATCAAGGATTATTTCTGAAACAATATGGAGCTCAAATGCTTTTTCTCTTGTGGGTTCACTACAAGGTGAGTTCCTTTTTATTTCCTGCTTTTTATACATGCTCTCTCCAGTACAGGTTAGCTCTGAGTGTTAGCGATGCTTGCTAATGTAAACAAAGGCCATATTACTTCCAAAACACGTCGTGCATTGTTTCTGATAGCGACGTTTCTGATAGGGCCGTGGGCGTAAAGCCAGCCCACATTTCAGATATTACGTCATATCGGCAGCAAATCTGGATCAGCTCCGTTTTTAGAGATTTGGGTATGGAGGAAAAGGGGCTACAACGGAGCTGATCCAGATTTGCTGCTTAAGAGAGAGGGTTTTATTTTCTGACACTTTGTGAGTTCCCTGACACACCGGGGACACACATTTATGTATTAAAGACATCAAAAAGTGCATTTTGCATAATAGGGGACCTTTAAATGGTTTACCCACAATACCCTAATAACAAAAGGAACGTTTCTTTTACCGTTAACCTTTATTTAACCAGGAAAGTCTCATTGAGATTAAAATTATATTTTTGCAAGAACATTTGACTCTAATCATTTATCAAGTAACTGAGACTTTGAACACAAGAGAGTAGAGAGTACTGTTGTTACATCTGGCATCCCAAACAACAAAAGTATACCACAATCTTAACAAAGTAAAGCGCCCCAATGAACATTCTTAATGGAAGTATTTATATATGATATGTCTGAGATTTCACCAAGGGCATCCTTTTTGTTGCAACATTGCGGGTCACCTACAACACTACATCTCCTGCAGTCTCAGGCATTATAATGCATACCAATAAATAGTGTATTAAAGGGTCTCAGGCATTTTATATTCCTTTAATATATTCCTTTTCCTGTAGAAAAATATCTTATATAAAGAGATTAAAATGGTAGTTTCATTATAATAGTCATGATATTTCAAGATCTGTTCATATTTGTTGCACTAAATACTTTGACTAATAATTAGGTGGTGGATGGAGATTGTTGGGGACATATCTATACTGTCCCTATTTAACACCTCTTGATTTCACATCAGGTCAGCAAGCAACATTGTGCTTGTGGCATTATTTGAATATACCGATGGCAGCTGACTGACATTGGTGCTCCTTTTACACAGACTCATGACTCAGAATACACCACACGGTGAATATCATAAGATGAACTAGTATAGGGTACATGTAGACGTCCACAGGGTACAGTAGTTATGGCCTAGTTTGTAGCTGTCATTAAACGTACTAGTTGGAAAATGTCTTAATGCTCTTAATGTTTTTCATTTCTGTAAAGCACTTGCCTTGCCTTTAAACCAGAGTTTAGTTTGATAATAACTATTCATATTGAACTTACATTTATCAAGAGTCTTAATGTACCTGAATGCATCATTTTAACGTATTTCTTAGTTTAAGATGTTATAGATAAGATACATTTATTGATCTGCTCATTGAGACAGTTGTTATGATATTCAAATTCCAAAATGTTCACATTGTCTTTTCAAAGTGAACGTGTGTGAGGCAGGACTGGTACATGGTCCCTCAAAATGCATTCACAAAATAACACTGTTTATTCATGGTCTCGTTTAGTTTGGATGTTTTTTTGCTTATTTTGAGAAAAGTTAAGGCTGTTTTTGTATAAGTGTATTAAACATATGTATTCATTGTTTTGTAATATGTAGTAAAAGTAAAGTAAAGTATTCCTCTCTTCCCTGTAACTGTTTGTTGAAAAAAATCCTGGCTTAAAGATTTTTCCCAAAAATCTTTTTCTGTTTCTTGCAAAATGGACAGAGGGTCTCTACATTTTAATTGCTTATGTATTTAAAAACATATTCAAATAATAGGAGATGAGGAAAGCATGATGAGAACGTGTGAGAGCAGCAGATGAAACCTGAGGCTGGACGAGCACAACAAGGCTGAGAGGGGGGGGATCTGATTATGTATTCTCTGGGGATTCTGGGGGGGGGGGGGGGGGGGGCGGGGGGAATTGTAGGGGGAAGGGGTGGGGGGGGGGAGGAGAGGAGTCCAGCTGGATGCGAAACAGATATGTACCCACAAAATAACAGGTGCCCCCCCTCCCAACCTCAGCTGGTGCCACCCTGAACCCTGAACCCTGACTTGACCTTGCCTATAAAGGCCTCTCTCTCTGTCCCCGCCTAGCTCTCTCACCCCTCCCCCCTTATTTTCCTCCCGCTGTCGCTCCGCTCCCCCCCTGCCGCTCTTCCTCAAAGAACCAAACTGCACTTGGGGGCAGCGGAGAACAGAAACCAGAGGAGGGGAGTACAAATGTTACTGTACTTGCTGTGGCGGAAGCGATTTGAAAATGAAGAATGCTTTCTGAGCCCCCCCAGGCACTTATGTCTCCCTCACTTTCCCTCTCTCTCTCTGTGTCTGTGAGGGAGGTGTGGGGTGAGTCTGAATTAGCATAAAGGAACAGGCACAACAACAGGCGCCTTTGAAAGAGCTAACCGGTGGGTGGATTAAGTATGTCATTGAATGGGGTTTTGTTGTAAATTATGGGGTGGGGTAGGACCTCATCCCCATCTGGTCTTTTTAAAGAATACCTTGTGGTAATTACCCCCCAGACAGCATTGTGGAGCGCCCGGGCCGTCCGGCCAGGTGCCTGCAGGCCCCGCTGCGTCCGGCCATTCACTGGCTCTGCACACGCACGCTGCCCCGCACAACATGGACCCAAGGTCAGCGTCTGATTTTGTAGAATCCCACTTTACATGGTTTTAAATAAATACACACCCAGTGCAGCCTAGAGCCTAATCCCAACACCCCATAACAACGTCTGTGAACGCAAAGACTACAACTTGGGAGCTTTTGATATCTCTGTCAATGTTCAAAGTGGTCATAAACCAACTGAAAACACTTCTAAACTCACTGCATTGTTGGTTCTGCTGCACAGTGATTTTCCCAGCGTGACAATAAATCCAGCTCTCTCAGAGTCTGCTCTCCGCTCCCTGGAGAGCTCCTCTCTGTTAGCAGGGTTTGTTTAGATGCCCTCCTTCAGAAAGGAAAGTGTCTGCTCACCACTCTTGACCCTCTTAAGGGCGAAGACAAGTCCAGAGAATGGCTCTGATAAAACTCCTGAGGGGGTTCCTCCGGTTCTTTATGTGTCCTTTATTTCTCTAGCTGCGGCTCTTGGACAGGGAATTGATTTGATCTCATGGTTTGACCGGGGACAGGGCTCCCTTCCTCACAACTGCTTCATGTTTTCTTTTAAGAGCTAAGAAGGACATTTTGGCTTTTGGGGTGTTCAAAACCCTTTCAACTGCTTTAAACAGTGTAAGGGATACACTTCAAGTTATAGCTGCTAACATTGGGACAGTGAAAGGTTTGGGCCAGTCACACCCAATTTTATTTAAAAAAAATGTTTTCGGATTTCACATCGCATAAACACCATTTCCCAACGTGCATTGCGGCTAAACCATCCAATCACCAGCTGAGGATCTTGCCTACGTCTGTTTCCGGTATTTGTTTATGATGATGTGATGTGAGATGTGAGACTGGGTTGGAGAATTGCACAGGGGAAAATAACGTATCTATCTATGCCACAATTTTAGATACAAATACGTTTGCGCTGTGGACCAACATTATAAATTGACGGGGAAGGGGGTAGCAATAAAGATAACACCATTAAACAGTTACACAACATAACAGAAATAATATCGATAGCAGCGTCCCTAGCAACCACCTTGGTAACAATGAAAACGTTGTATGGACACAATTTCCTTCGTAATAACTAGCAAACTAAAGACCATGTACATCCACTGCACACATAATCTGAAATAACAACTCATATTTCTCGCATCAAATGACATCAAAACGCATTTTAATGGCCAAACTAACCTTAAAATAGGCATTTTCCACGGAGAATAAAACGAAGGTCGGCCATGTTTTTTTATTTCTGCGGAGAGAAAGTTGAAGATCACGTGACATAGACGCCAGCCATTGGAAATGAATGGTGAAAAAAAACGTAGGGATCCTACAATTTCAGAGGCGTTTTTGTAGAAATACTACGTCCCAAGTTGTGGACCAACGTAGTTATTACACGTTTAGATGTGAGACTGGGTGGGCCAGTCTGTGCATGAGTGTAAATAGTTCAAGATAACAAAAAGTGAATGACACTAAAATATTAACCAAATTTAACCATCAAAAAAAAAAAAAGCTAACCAAAGTAAGGGTCTCCAACTGTATATTAAATCACAAGATTCAAATGAGTTTAACAGAAGACATCACTTCTTATTAAATATGATGTTAGATGTGGGAAATGATCTAATAATAATAATAATAATAATTAGCATCCGCATTTAAGAGCTGGTATTGTAGGCTATATCTTGCCACAATAATAATAATAATTGTATCTAATATTTTAACGGATATAACCTGATTTAAATAACTTATTAATAAAGGCAACATTCTGGTACATTTATCTTTTTAATTAATACAATCTAAGTTTGGTATTACCCATACAGTATACAGGTTGTTTTATTTTTAATGTGTAGTTGTCAGAGCAAATGTCTTTAAAGAGTATTTAAAAAATATTTGTTAAAGTTCTCACAAACAAAGGAAAACATGCTTGTTTTTGGATAGGGCTTCATCCAACCAACCAGTTTCTTTTTATTTCAGAAGAATCTGCTGTTTTTGTGAATAACATGTCAGAATATAGTGAGAAATGTCTATAACGTTAGAGTTTCTCAAAGTCTTAACTGATGTCTTTAAAAGTGTCATCCCAAAGCACAGAGATATTCTCTTTAATATTCTTTAAATGTTCTGCCTGTTTTTGCCTGAAAATTACTTTATGGAAAATGTGTTACTGATATTGTTGGCCAATATTTAATATTTTTGCCAAAACTTATTTTATTACAACTACATCACGTTGAAGTATGGTGCTCCACGGTACAGTGTATTGGTATCTAACACTGCTCCCTTAGCTCCGGCCCTCAGACTCCCAGTTAGCACAGGGCTGTGATTAGCAGCGCTCACAGGGAACAAAAGGTGCTTGACCTTTGCCCTGGACACATGTAGAAGGTCCCCGGACACTACTCAGCTTTTCAGCTTTATTCATGAAGCAAATACAAACAGATATAGAGCAGCCGAGGGCCTTCACTGTGCTGCATTCACTTACACAGCACGGAGGGCCAAGGCACTGCTGCTCCGTTGAGCTCTTCCAAAGACTTACTCAAATGTCTGCTGGTGATTTGTAAACAGTTTATCAGGTACATCTACTAAAACTAATGCAGTCTAACATGATCATAAATAATACAAAATGAATTCCAACATCCACATGACAAAGATGATCATGTGAAGGTACAACTGAAACACAGAATCAACCGCTCTTATCAGATTTTTACCACACAATAATCCTGGCTAGAGTGATTCACAATATGGATTTAATTGTGACAATTATATAGAATTTGAGGGTTTCCCTGGCACGTCCAACTGTAGGCAGAGCAACATCAGGGGGGGGGTCACCCTCCATTAACCACTGGGACCTTTGGGCTGAGGCTAAGCACCCGGAGCAGCTAGATCATCATGACTGAGAACCAGCAGCAGAAAATGGACAGATGGATGGATGGTTGTTATTGTGAGGGTTTACAAAGGCAAAGCCTGACACTGACATGAATGCTAACAGCATGGCTGTCTGCTAACAGACAGTGATGGTGTGTGGGCAGCCTCCTGTGAGGAGCAGCAACATATTGATTCTTTATCAGAGTACACGAGCTGCTCAGAGGGAAAGGTGTCATTTATCTGTTGTGACAAAGTACAGCCATTAAACACTTTCAATGTCCTGCTGCTTGTATTCACAAATATCTGACCCAGTGGCATTCACCCTGGTGAGGCATGCCTCTGTGCTAGGACCCTCTATAACCCACCCTGTACACCTTATTCAAGAGCAATAGATACCTGGTGTTTAACATTTATTAAAACAATTATAATTGAGTTTAATAATAATAATAATTTAAGTTTCAGCAACTTATACAAACATTTTCACGTTTATAATATATAATAAATAAGTAAATAAGTGAATACATAAATAAATAATAATACAAATACAAAATAAGATGTTAAAAATAATAATTGTTAATAAATAAATACATTTGTATAAATACACAGACCGCCTATGCCAAAAACCGGCCCTGACTCCACCACTGGCAGCCGCACATTAAACGTATTGATCTGAGAGAACAGGAATTATGGGAGGAAAGTGTATCAACAAGTTGAACAGCTCCTCTGTTCCCCAGCAGCTGGACATTCAGAGGACACTTTGGTGAGACGTTATAATATCAAATACATTTGGCTCTATAGAAATTGGCTCTCAGTGTCCTCTCACATGTCTGGTTTGCAGTGATGTGTGTGAGGGGCTGCAGGGGGGTACTCAGGGGCCAGACGGAGCTAGGGACCTGCTGCGGGGCGTCCTAACATCTGCCTGAACGCCCCGCTGCTGATTATTGAATATTGACAATTGAAGGACATTCCTCAAGAGACAAAAGAGCAGAACAACAGGATGGGAGGATCGCAGTGTCATAAATGTGTCAGGGAGCCCCAAGTACGTGTAATTGGGCCCCTAACCCATCATTAGTTATCCAAGGACTGTGCATGTTTAGCTCATAATAAAAGTCATCATCAGTTTATGATCAATAGGCTGCTTTTAATGTACGTTGGAAGTGCAAAATGCAAACATTGGAAGCAAATATGTAGCAATGCAAAAATCATGCACATCCTATCTTCAGGCGATGCAGAGAAACTTTCTTCCTGATATTTGTGGTTCGGAGGGTTAAGGTTGGGGTGGGGGGGATTACATAGCTGCTCTATGATGTATGATGCCCCCCGAGGGAGAAAGACACAGACACAGAGACAGATTTTGTGTGTGTTTACTGCATGTTTTCTTAAATTTGATCACACGTTATTATATATGATCAATTGGCTGCCAATGTTTGAACTTCAAATCTAAAAATCTTAATACACTGCAACATGATTGAAACATGATTATAAAACATGCAAATGCAGCTATAGGGTCTACTATTAACTACAAATATATCTTGCATACCATAGAATCACAAGAAAATCATCTTGTTTACACATACAATTATAGTGATTTTTAATTGTTTACTCAAAGCCTACTATACATTTTTGCTGCCATTTAAATATATGCTTGACTGGGGTTTTTCACATTTTGATAAATATTTGATGTATCAGCACATTATCTCTCTTTCCTATCTTTTGTGCTGAAACATCATCAGAACCAGGATGAGCTCCTATCACCATCTTATATAAAATGCAGGAGACCTTTTGCCTGCACATGATAACCGATGCATGTTGAGTGTTAATTAACACTGAAACATTTGTGCAACAACAGCTGTGGCTTCACTCATAGAGTGCTATTTACCACACTGAGTAAAATTATGCATGCACTACACTTAAAAATGTACAAAGCTTGCTGGTAATGCTGTAAAGGTTGTGTTGGTTACATAGGCTCGATGCAATTAATGTTACTTAAAATGGCAGAGAGATGCATCTCTGCCAAGTGAAACGGGGCTGCTAAGCAGAATGTATAAATAATACTAATAATAATTTACATCAGGCACAGCTAATTTACGCAGGGTCAGGATTGTATGTGAAGTTGTGTGAAAATGGAAAAGCCCACACAGCGGAGAGGAGAGGGAGCATCAGACACAATAAAGAATTAAAAAATGCAAAGGTCTTTTTTCATAACAGCTTCAATTAGAATCTGAAGTCCCAGGCTCCTCCTAAATCAAATAGTGACATGACGGAACCAATCAAATGCAAGGATAGGTCAAATGAAAATCAAAACAGAACGGGTTCTTGAGGAAAATGGTCCACAGATAATGAGTACAATTATTCTGTAAAACACTTTTTAAAGCTTAATCTATCGAAAATTAAGGTTTCTAAAAAAGACATTGTGACGCCAATCTCTTTTGGAAAAAAGTATTCCCACTAACCATTACAAGATGGAACAACACATCCGGAAATGGGACCAAATGAGCTCTAATGATGAGCAGGACTATATTAAATATAATAAATCAATACAATTATTATTATTATTATTATTATTATTATTATTACTTGTATTTATTTTGATTAACACAGAACCTGTTCTTGTACTCATCTGCCTATTTCAGTAGATGAATCCTTTTCAGTGTACATGCAACTCATTATCATGCTAACAATAAACCCAGAGAAACAGCGTCTCTGGGCCCTAACCCTAACCCTAACCCTAACCCTAACCCCACATGAGGAGGTCCTAACCTACAATGTGTTGAATTGTTCCTTACAGAATTGGCTTTTTAGCACTAATTCACCTTAAAGTGGCAAAACAAACATGATTCTGGTGAGGGGGCCTTCAGTCGTCTTTTATGAACTCTAATAGCCACAAAGATCCTTTCAGGGTCAGAGAAAGATGGCTTCTACCTTTATCTTGCTGTATGCTCTGAGGCTAGAAATACCAATAGAAAATATAAATTCCTACAATGTTCAGCAATTACAGTATGTCAAGAAAATAGTTTTCAGTTCACTTTTTTTCATTTCTTTGTTGCTGTGTCTTTATCCTTACCTGTTGTAGCCGAGAAAAAGTTTTTGATGTAAAAAGACAAATCTGGAAAAGCTTCCAGATTAAACATGATGGCTTAAACTGTGTTTGATTGTTGCTTTTTGTTATTTGTATTAATGCTTTTAGAGGTTAAAAGTTATTTGGATTGATTTCGTGTGACATCCCAACGTCTGTGTTTTACTTCATAGACAGGTGATGGTGTGTATGTTGGGCACGCATGTCATTTTCTGCTTTGTTATTACAATTTCATCTTTCGACGTTCATGCATTTGATCAATACTACAACACATGAATACTGTGTACAGAATGTATACGTGCACTATCCTCCTGTACACGTGCACAGACAGCAGAGTGCACTTAACAATGCATACACACATTCGCTCAGTCAGTAGGAGCTTGGACTGTGAGCTGTAGGGTCGCTGGTTCAAGTCCCCGACCAGACCTAAAATATGGAGTGTGGACTGCTACTTGGAGAGGTCCCAGTTCACCTCCTGCCCTGCCGTGGTGCCCTTGAGCAAGGCACTGGACATTGCCCTTCCCCCTCCCACTCCCATTGCTCCCCGGGCGCTGTACAATAGCTGCCCACTGCTCCTAGTACTATCCTCCTGGTACTAGGATGGGTTAAAAGCAGAGAACACATGTCACTGGGTGCTGTGTGCTCTGCATGTGAGACCATTAAAGAGGGTTTCATCCCTCCCAATTCTTCTACACAAACACAAACATGAGTGTATACATGTGCCTGTGCATACATGAAGCAAAAACACACACAAATAAGCAAAAAACCACAAGTAAAAAATTGGCCTTAAGGATATCTTAAATCTTAGTGCCAATGCTCCACAGTATATCATTCATTCATTTTATATTATTAACACATAGATCTTAATTATATTTTTTATTAAGATCTACTGGTGAATGTTAAGGGATTTATATATTTCTTATTGAAAAAAAAGGTCAGTCATTTATTATTGCAGCTGGACATTGTAGTTGTTATCAAAGCTAACTCAAACAGCGGGCCATAGTGGATTTATTGGGGACTATTTTCAGCAGCGGATGAATTCCCAATTACATTTTTGCTTGTCTTTAATGCAACGGAAATGAAGGAACGTGTTAACCAGTGAAAATTCATTTCAGAGTTGTTCCTTTCCATGAGATGGTTGACTGAAATAAATCACCAGACAAAACTCAAATAAAACAGAATATTCACAGTCCGCTTTGGTCCTCCATCAGCTCCAGTTTGACATCTTCCTCTTTTCTTTTTCTCTTTTGTCTTGGCCCCTCAGCAGCCTCAGCCATACATCATGTAACAAGTCTTTTACCAGGAGCAGGGGTGAAATGGTGATTACACGCTGGCCGTCAGCAGAGTTAACCTCTGACCTCCACCCAGCAGTGCAGCCGTGTGGAGCAAACACACAGGAGAGTGAACCCTGGATACAAGTCACACAGTGGCAAGGAAGGGAAGTAAAAGGACAAAAAAGAAAGAAACATGCTGTTCTCTGGTCTTTATTGATTCTGCTAGGGTGTTGAAAAGGTCTTTGGTCATGCCCTTACCAAAGGATACTAATTTGCTCGATCAAGTCTGTCGGAATATCGACTGGGAGGAGGCTGAGCGCCGCCATTGTGCTGTCTTCAGCGGGGAGCTGGTCTGTGAAACAGGATTACTAGAGGTCAGGCAGCCAGTGAAAGGATGTCCATCACTTTCTGGGGCTAATACAAAGGGGCGGGGCCCAGGAGACGTGATTGAGATGTTGAAGACCAGAGGGGAGGATACGCTCCAGCACCACCTCACCCCCAACCACATGCAGATTTGCAGCCAGTTAAACTGTATGTTTGATGGTTACAGACACCCGGGAGGCTTTGTTTTCAGCCACAAAAGATATTCCAGGGGGACGGGGCTCCTCTCTCTGAGACGTAAATGTCATACACTAATGATTTTAAATGGTGCCATATTGTTCTCTATCCATCCCGCTTGTGTCTACAGCCACTGATCCTGTGCGGGTACAGCCACTGATCCTGTGCGGGT
>CALSBW010027841.1:0-12289 GCA_943590975.1 Lindbergichthys nudifrons | reverse complement strand
TGTGTGTGTGTGTGTGTGTGTGTGTGTGTGTGTGTGTGTGTGTGTGTTCAGTGGGTGTCATCAGGTGAGCCTGTGATGGATTTTTCAGGATTCAATGGTCAGCTGACCGATGTGCAGATGTGGGATTATACTCTCAGCAAAGTAGATGTCCTCAACTACATGACCCGCGGCGCTGTCTCCAGGTACATGAGCTGATCTGAGGACTGATCTGTGTATTGTATATAAATATGTGTGTGTGTATTCCAACATAAGATATTAAAGGACAAACCAAAAGTCATAAAGAAATAAAATAGTGAAATAAATATTGTAAGAGACATAAATAGAAAATGATTGATAAACTCAGAATCAGGTATTCATGCAGACCATGGTAGTTAAACACAGTATGTACATACATAAATATATTGTTAAGATAATTTTGATAAACATTTCAGACTTGTTTTAAATCCACCATTTGAAAATATATTCATGTTTTTTAGGCCCTACAGCGGCTCCCTCCTTACCTGGTCCTACATCAGCTACTCCCCCAGCGGAATCACACTGTTGGAGGACGACGCCTATGAGTGGCAGGCTCGACAGCCAATCAGCAGCAGCAGGGGGAGGAAAAAGCGAGTGAAAAATATGTTTAATGAGGTGGAACACAACAGAGTACAGCTTTAATGAAACACACAGGGGCATGTGTGGGAAAGCCGTACTTTTGCATTTCATAATAAATCACTCACAAATCTAAATTAAGAGGCAAACAATCATAAATAAAATGATACTGATAACTGATTAAAGTCGCTGATTACCATATACATGTATTTACAAGACTACAAACAAGTCTAATTCATGGATTTAATAATTATTTCAAGCTTTTACTAACATGTTTTACTTTTTACATCTGTATTTCTAATTATAGAACAATAAAGAGATGGCTTACACAATATTGGAATTGGTTGTACATTTAATATAACACCTGATAGTGTTATAAAGGAAGAGTTTAACATGATGGGAATATGTTTATTTGTAATTCGCCTTGTGGTCATATTCCTCCACCACCCAGTCAAGTCACAGCTTACATCCATGTTTCTCCAAATCGTATTCACTTTCTCATTTTCATCCTTAAGTCTAAATCGATGTTTGGGCCAAATTTGAAGAAATTCCGTCCAGTTGTTCCTGAGATATCGTGTTCACGAAATGAACAGAGACCAATGCTTTCTGTGTGAGACAAGCGAGATAATGCATTTGAATTTAAGCTAGAAAATAATAATTAGAAAATAAAATTGATGACCAGAACCTGAAAAAATACTCTTGGGAAAATGTGATTTGAAAACTACAATAAATAGGCCTACACAAAGCGGAGAAATTGGTGCTATTGGTTCACCAAGCTATAAACAGCTTAGCTAACTGAGCTAACGTTAGCAGGGCAAACAACGGGCCTTAATATTACAATGTGAACTATAATACTCCAGATTCTTGAAGTCAATTTGCGCCTTACACTTCATAAAAGCTGTTATTTCAACCATGATTTCAACAGACAAAAAGCTACTGTGGCTACTAGCAGCCATCTAAATATTAAAATATGAACTGTTATCCTTTGGATCCTTGGAGTTTTTTTTATTTATTTGTAACATGTTATTCATTTAAAAAAGAAAGCTACTGTTGCTACTAGCTTGGAAGCTAAATAGTTTCCTTAGCTTTCCACATTTCAAGGACCTAGCTTACTTTCACTAGTAAAAGCCTAAACTAGCTAACATTATATATAGCCCAACATATAACTGTCATATTCAAGTTATTAGAAGTTGTGTTGTGCAAAGCTAGCAAGATGAAACTTCCAAAATGTAAAAAAATGCCAGTTTGATTTCATTGTAATACTTTATAAAGCAATCAAGCAAACAAACGACGTCCTGAAATATACTCAGTAAGTATAACAGGTTCAAGTTACAATAAAGTAAACAAAAGACTGATACATATTTTAATATGCTTACAAACCAAAGCAAGCTGTAGGCCATCATGTGAAAACAAGAGCAATTTCATACATTTCCATGTAACACTATTAATACTTTTATTAAAACCGTGGTCCTTCAGGTCCTTAGTGGTTAAGTAGTAGTGGCTTCAATAAAAAGAAAAACAGTGATGTTTCAGTCAAATGTGTAGCTATGCAAAATGATGGGCTCTTATTTCGATTACGCTGACATTATGAATTTGTAGTGTCTTATTTAATGTAACAATCAAAATAATTTGATAGAAGTTATACCATGGAATAAAAAAAAAAGATGTATTGCTGTTAAATCGAAAAGTTCAAGACTGAAAGAAAACAACTGTGCTTTAGTAATTAGTAGTTTTACTTTTAATATGGTCAAATGTTGTAGTAATACTTCATTTAGGTAAAAGGTCTGAGGATTCTTCCACCTGTTTTTCGGGACAAAGTCAATGCCTGTCAGATCACGTAAAAATCAAATAGGCGTTTTTGCTGTTGCCCATCATCTCGTGTTTTAACTTCAAACGTACTGTATCAGTTATTGTAAATCATAATCACCATTTTGCTTCATTTTCTGATATTTTTCTGGGATTATAATCACAATATTTTAGGCTCAGCCGAAATCTTATAACTAGAAAATACTACAAATTCAGAATGTCAAGGTGTCTCAAAATCAGCCCAAGAAAGGTGAATTACAATTGTATGGAGCATCACTATTTATAATCTGTTGTAATAGCAAAATAATTATTGTACATAGTACATCTGGGCCACCATTTCGCTTTACACCATCATGTACTAAACTCTGAATTATCTACAATTAGTCATGTGGAATATGAGATTAGCCCTCCATAAAATAAAATAAAAGTTTTCTTTACAAATATAAAACTTACATGGTTGCCCAGATGCCACAGGTTTTTTCAACCATCACATCATTTAGTTATTTTCCTTTGCAATTATCTGCAAGACAGCATTTACTGTATGTTTTACATGAAGGCTTAAAGGAAAAAAACACAATCCACATTTTTGACAAGAGGTCCATTTAAAATGTTTGAAACAAGTGGTATTTTGAAATGCACACACACACTTACTGTAATTGCAGTCATGTGGGACCACTAATTACAGTTTTAGAAAATGCTTATAGGTCATCACACTCTGAAAATACAAATAACCGTATTCAGTTAAATGTCCTGTTATTGCTCATTATAGATACTTTTTGTTAATGTTTTACATTGTTAGGGGCCCAGGAATGTCCATGACGTGTACAATTTAGCCAGCTGCAAGATCTTATTCAATTATTCTAATAAATGGCCAGTAACATTAACCTGTCATTGTTCAGCTATAGTTCTGTAAACATGATTGAATTGATTTTTTCCTGAAACCACTGAATCCAAAAATGTAGTCTGAAGTGTTTCTATGTCAATGGAATATGATAAGCAGTTCTTCATTCAAACATGATGCTGTAAAAGACCCAGCAGTGCTTATTATTCCTATATTAGACAATCATTTGTTGGGGTACTTGTACTTTCTCTTTCTAGGTTTGAAGTTTAAACAATGCATCGGTGTAGTTACAAATTAAATAACACACTTCAGCCATAGTTTTTGTCTGAAGGCAACATAGACGATCCTGATCAAGATGCCTGATCAGAGTGTTTTGTCAGAAGCGTTTCTTCAGCAAGTCAATTCAGTTAGTAAAAACAATCATTGAGCTTTGAGCTGAAGCTAAATAAGCTCATGACATCTTCACAGGAACTCGAGTGAGATTCATTCATCAAGTATGTGTTGCTCTCCCTCCTGTACAGTAAGGCACCAGCCCAAATCATAGCGCTCAGTTTGAACAATGCTAGCTGTAGTGTTTGTTGAATGCACACAAGAATCCATAATGGTTACTGAACTCAGAAATATGTTAACCTGCTTTCTTTGTTGTTGTGTATTCCCCCAATTTCCAGAATGTTTCCTTACTGGAAGTAAGCCAAGTTTAGGAGATGGAGGATGCCTGACGCTCTGAATAATGTATGGAAATAAATAATGCTTCATTTATGATGACAGAATTATTTAGTTTTGGTTATTTAAAAATAAAAATAACACCTGCAATGTGCTCCAGAAATTGAGAATTTTGTATGCGTTCTTTACTTTTTCTCCAACTTGACTGGAATTCCCTCTTCACAAACTCGTGTGCACACATTTTGACTTCCACAAAAACTTTCTTAATTTCTTAATATTTACAACTTCTGAGTTTTCAATTTCAAATCCAAAATCGGGACTTAAGATCTCATAATTCAAAATATTAAACATAGCGTATTACATTTAGTATATTTAACTGTCTTATAATTTTATCTCAAACATTTCATAAGCTTCTTTGCAAACTGGGATTTTATAGTTTTACAGTCCGGCGAAATACTTTCTTTTGTTTCTGTAAAGACTAAAAGTTTGGATTCAGTTTTCCAAAAAATACACATCTAATGGCCCACGGCAAGATTTCTGAACATCTCAGGACCATTTGAAATGTTTCCCTCAGACAGTTCTGATAAGATCATGTCACAGGTATACATGGATGTGATTGGCTGCTGACAACACAAAACAATAATCGTTATACCGCATGGACAGTTATTACAGGGTCGCTGGTGCTTAATGCTCTGTGTGTGTTGTAATAAAGCACTGCTTGGCTTAGCTCATTGTTTGTAAAAATGCATGAGTGTGTGTGTGTGTGTGTGTGTGTCTGTGTGAAGGGCACACTGCTCCAGGGAGAGATGAAGTGCACTTCTTTAAAAAACACTTTTGTTTATATTTAAATGGTTGAAAAGAGTAAATTCCACTGGACTGCAGCAGTCTATTGTCAAATTTAAAAAAGTAAAAACCTCAAGAGGTAAAAATGCTGAGGGTCAAAGGTCAGCTGGGTTCATCTTCCTGCTCCTACCTTCAAATCATTCTGCACACAGAAGAGGCTCTGGTATTACGCTGCATGCTGCAAGAGCAAATCTGTGACAAATCAAGCGCTCCTGTTCTTTACTTAAAGTCACCAGGACGATAAACCTCCTCAACTTTTTGAATTGCTTGTTTCATGGCGCTCCTCGGCCCCCTCCTGCTGGTCATTTGAACGCCCCACGATCACCAAGACGTGAGGGATGGGTTCAGTCTGAATGCCACTGAGCCGCCGTGGGAGCGAATTGAGAGAAACATTTGTAAATAAACCTAAAGGTTGAATGTATATTTCAGGAAACAAAAACTTGCTGTGTGCTTTCAATGCAAGACCAGATGAGAATCTTCACACTGGGCCCGGTCAGAGTAACCTGGGGGGGCCTTC
The DNA here is from genome assembly GCA_943590975.1 of Lindbergichthys nudifrons. Lineage (NCBI taxonomy): Eukaryota > Metazoa > Chordata > Actinopteri > Perciformes > Nototheniidae > Lindbergichthys > Lindbergichthys nudifrons. The sequence continues at coordinate 7,028 of CALSBW010027841.1, read as the reverse complement.
ACCGATCCTGGGAGCCAATTGGGAAGAGACCCACTACCCCTCAAACTTTAAAACAAGCTCATACTGGGGTTATAGTTGCAGAGCACTGAGAAAGGGTCAGGGTGTGGAGGGCTTGTGGAGGATACCCTGCAGGTCCTCTGGGAGGGCCAGGATGACGGCATCAATGTGGGCCCTCAGCTTGGCCACGGTCCCCGGACGCACCGGGAGCTGCTCCCTCTCCGCCTGAGTCTGCAGCAGAGAACAGTTCATTCTATTAGTACAAAGTCATTTGAAATCCACAGTGACGCATTGATGAGAGCTTTGGTTGAGTTTTGTACTGACCAGTTTATCTTTCAGCTTCAGAACCAGGTCTACCGTCTCCACCTCCGAGTGCATCTGGACTCTCTGCTGCAGATCCTAGAACAGAGGAGGAGATATTTCAGAGACTAATTGAATGAAAAACCCTGGCTAAAGACGAGACACCCCGACTGTAAGGACGGAGTGTGATGGATAGAAATGTTTTAGTCCACTTGTGGTGTCACAATTCTCCAATGAATGAGCTTCACCGATCAATCTGAGGAGGTAGAGCTATCGGAAACATCCCATATGGCGATAAAAGTAAAAGACACATAGATAGCAACGTTCAGTTATGGCCCAGCTGATCTGCTCCCACCAATAGGATTTTCCGTATGTGTTATGATAGTGTCTGTTGGATATGGAACACTTAGAATAGATAAACATGGACAAAACAAGCGCCTCCTCTATGATATACGGTAAAGAAAAGAGCAGCGGCAGACTACAGGTAGGCTACGCCTACTGTTGTTAGAAGGTGGGCTGTGAAGAGATTAAAGCAGGATAAGTGATTCTTTCACTATTTTCTCTTCCGAGGATCACATTTGAAAGCTTACCTTGATTGATTTACAATCGAGACAAAATCCCGACTGTACTCGATCTTCACACACACACTCACTCACTCACTCCCTCCCTCCCTCCCTCCCTCCCTCCTCACCTCCTCACACAGCGCCTCCAGGTGCAGAGCCTCCAGTTTCTGGGTCATCTCTCTCCTCCTGTTGCGGAACCAGCCGTCAAAGTTGGGAGACTTGAGGAAATTCCTTCAGACGCGGAGGGAAATGACGATGAGTCCACATGATGCTCAGGGTGGTGATGTGTTTCTCTGCTATCAATTTGTAATACTCTTATCCGTTCATTTATAGACTGCTTTTTTAAAACCTAGGTTTCAATAATACGAAGTTTTCCTTATGACCTACATTTGTATTAAAATATACTGCACATATTTCTATTCACAGAAATACATCCTATTCTTATTGTATTTAATTTTTTGTGTATTTATAGTAAAGCTTTTGGAAAGTTATTACAATAGTTTTGCTCTCATTGCTCTTCTGTTACAATTGAAAATGTTACTGTGTAAATGTAAACCTGAGTGTGATGAACTTTAAAACAATAATTGATCAAAAAGAACTGTCTTTAATTGAAGGCTTTGTATGCGTGCACACCTGTAGAGTCCTATCCAGTCTCCTTTCAGTCTGGATGTGAGCTGAGGTCCAGCTTTCTCCAGCGTCTTCATGAAGTCCTGCGAGATGAACGCTCTCAGTTGAGGAGGACTCTTCCAGGGACTGATGGACTTCTGGAGCGGCATCAGACTCGCCACGTACCGCTCCTGAAACGCACAAATACACACTGTTAAATCATATTAAAATCAGCACTATTTTCACAGAAAATCATTTGTCCATGGTATTGTGGTGCATAACAATACTCATGGTAATGGAAAGTCAAATAATCAGGTACTGCAAAAGTCAAAAATCATATAAGAAAAACACAATACTGTAACATGCAAGTTCAATATGGTTGTTTTAAACCTATTTTTGACAAAGACAAAACGACGTCACTATTACACAATAACATTTGCACAAATGAGAAGATAGAATAAAAGGTATTGTTTGTTACCAGGGGAATGATGAAGCTTTGTGTCAGTTCTAAGAAGTAGCGTCGAAGAATTGCGTTTTGGGCCGCTGAGGGTCTCTTTTGTTGAACACCCTAAAAACAAAAAAACATAATGAATGAAATATGAGGCTGCTCTCCTTTTTTACAACTGTAACTCCAGCACTACACAAGATAGAAAACACTGAAAAGGCCCAACAACTCATATTCAGTGTGAGGGATCTGGGCAGGAAAAAGGAGGATTAGTTTGAACCACCATAGATATTTTACCCAAAAAACGGAATATTGGCCAACAATAAATGTTAGTGTCCTTGTGTGTTACCTTCTGAAGCTGTTTGATGATGTCTTCATCTCTGTTAAGATATGGCTTATATGCAGTGTACACACCTGCAACACAAAGAAACTGACTGAACTCAACAGCTCCCTCTGGTGGACAGCTGCCTCATAAATGTAATTATTGTGAATGAGTTGTACACTGTTGAGTAGCTTCACATTAAAGGTGAAATACTTGTACTGAAAAACACACCAGACTGAGCCCATCAAGCATTTACCGGGTTTAGAGTCCAGAGTTTTGAGGTTCTTCAGTTTCTTGACTTTCATCTGCTTGGCCATCTCTCCTGAGGACCAGATGGAAAGATCAGACAGGTTGATTTTGTGTTACCCAACATCTGACTTACAGCTGTACAGTAATAAAACATCATCATGTAGATATTTCAAATCCTTCACTGAAGTACCGCCCTTTAAGAATACTACATTACGAGTAAATGTCCTGCATTCAAAATCTTACCAGAGAAAAAAAATATATATATCATATTGCTATCACCTAATTGTTATTATAATAATAATAATAATAATAATAATAATAATAGATTACATTTATTATAGCGCCTTTCAAGGGACCCAAGGCCGCTTTACATGTTGTGAAAAAAAAAAAAAAAATGATATGATGTTTTTGGATTAATGTTACTGTTGTATTAATGTTTTCATCTTTGTGAGAATGCATTTCTAGCTGATCCAAGAGGCCTTTTTAAACACTTGATTTAGCTTTAACTGTAGGATCAACTTTGTCTAAACTTTGAACACTTCCCCATTCACTTAAAGAAGGAACAATTCTTATATAAAACACCAGATTTGGTTGAAGGAATGGAGGAAGAATGAAAGTGCGTGAAGCCAAATGGAGTAAAAAGGACAATAGATGTAGTGGAGAAGCATAGCCACAGGGAAAGGGGCTTCTACATTATACATCTATCCTTTATGGGGCTAACGGTTCTGTTGTAGCGGACTGCAATATATTTGAAGCTCATGCCATTTCTCTTTTATTCATTAAAAGACAAACACCACGTTCGACTGGCAGCAGATTCATCTACCTGCTTGCTTCATGTCTCCGATGCGGATGATGTGCGGCCAGTGCTGCAACGTTTTAGCAAAGAAGGGATTGGTCACTCCCAGAATGACTGACGGCCTGTAGAAACAGAGAGTGAAGATGTGCAATTCTTAACTCAGAAATAGACTAACACGTATGTATGCACACATACAGGAGACAGTTTAGTTCCTACAAACTTACATTTTTCAGGGGGTGAGACATTACATTACATTACATTACATTACATTTAGCTGACGCTTTTTATCCAAAGCGACTTACAATGACCAATTACAGGTACATTCTCCCTGGAGTAACTGAGGGCTAAGTGCCTTACTCAAGGGCACACTTGTGGTGATGTTCCTGGCGGGATTTGAACTCATAACCTTCCGATCTTCAGCCCTCCTCACTACCCATTAGACCATTAGACCAATTATGATTTTAGATCTTTACAGAGTGTTAGTGTTTTCTGTAATTTAAAGTCCAATTTCTGACTGTTGACATATTTGAACAAAGTGACAAATACTGGTTGATTGATCAGTAAAAACATTCAAATATTAAGCTGATGATGAATGATCTGCTTTAAAGACAATTGAAGACTGCTGTGCTCGGCTTTACTCACGGAGCCTGCGTCCTCGTGGTGTACTCTTTAAACTCGCTGTCGTGGATGGTGAAGTACGGCCGGAAGTCACTGCTATAACGCAGAGGAGAGATGCAGCTGCAGAGAGAGAGAGAGAGAGAGAGAGAGAGAGAGAGAGAGAGAGAGAGAGAGAGAGAGAGAGAGAGAGAGAGAGAGAGAGAGAGAGAGAGAGAGAGGGAGAGAGAGAGATCTTAATGTTTAAAGCCTGTTTAAAGCCTGAATAACACCAGGATTCATGAGCCTCTGTTAGGCAGAAGTCAGAGAGCTACAGCTAAACTGAACACAACAAATGGCATCAATGTCAATGAAATAAATAAAAATAAATTCATATATTATATCTGGCTGCGACCACACTACATGTTACACTTTTATTTTTATTTTTTTATAAATATGCAATTTACTTATGCTGCTACTTTCTGCTATCTTTCCATACTTTCTTTCTCTACCTTGAAAATGTACTTTTGTAAAGTGTAATTGTGTCATTTTTTTTTACTATTATGTGCATGCCTTTTATTTAATAGTGTTTTTATATTTTGTCTCTATTTATATTTCTGCTGTTACAATGTACATTTTCTCTCAGTAGGACGAATAAAATAATTCTGATTGTGATATTAGATGTGTAGATTTGAGTCTTTTCTCTCCAGTGCGACATGTTAACGCAGATTATGACAGATTCCCTCACCCCAGAGTCACTAAAGTAAATATTGGACCCATTTGTTTGACAAGCCACATATCTTACCAACATTTTGACACGAAAAGGCCTTTTCAGACAAATAATGACATTGCCCCATTTGTCTTGTTAGCAACACAACCCTTTAAAGAGAACGTTGGTAGGGGCAGAGACCCAGAAAACATATTACATTGAATTCATTATAACCTCAAATGTGCTGTTAAATGAAGAGCATCTATATCTGCTCGCACTATGACCTGCCTGTAAACTCGGCTGACTCACCTGACCAAGGCGAGCACGGTATCCGACGACTCTGCAGGCGATGGCGCCATGACAACAAGGGCCTCCCCCAGCAACACCAACTCCCACAGCATCTGTATGTGGAAGAAGACCGGGTAGAAACATCTGGAGAGAGAGAGAGAGAGAGAGAGAGAGAGAGAGAGAGAGAGAGAGAGAGAGAGAGAGATAGAGTGTGTTAGGCAAAACTTCCTTTTAGATTACTGCAGAATATAAGCTCTGAGGCAAACACACGTTTATGACACTTTATACACGTTTTGTAACTATCAGCTATAAACAATTACCACGGCCACATGACTTCACATCTCCACCGCTAAGCTAAAGCAGACTTGTATTCAGTGTAATGACGTTTAGTAGACTCACTAATCCATTTCTTAGCAATCGCTGTTTTGTAGACACTAAGAAGCTTCAGAAACTCACCAGTGTGCTATTTAATGTAACATTTTATATTTCACTTTTTGCATTCCACTATTTCTGCATAGTTAGAGATAAAGATTGTTTTACACTAATATTATATGTATCTATTTGTCTAATTAGATTCCAGGAGTGGGGTTTTTTCTTTAGACTTACATTTTTTTAATGATGATATCGTAAAATATTACAATAGAGATTTGCGATTTGATTTAAAAACCTCAATAGAAGCTTTGAATGTAAAAACATGACATTCACTACAGGCTTAATCACAAGCATATGTATGGTTGATAAACAGAGTGACTCACCTGAAGAGGTCGACCTCATGGATGGTTGGGAGCACGATGGACACCTGACTGTCACTCTGAAAACACAGACACACTCTCTGTCAGTGGAAATAATCATGTGTTCAATTCATGTTTACACACTTCATGCTGAAAATAATACCCAACAAAATACAAATGTTGAACGTACGTGTGTGTGAGTGTGTGTGTGTGTGCGTGCGTGTGATCGATCACCTGGGCGGACTGGACCAACTGGGATGTTCCTGGTTTGTCGTAAGAGGTCGGGATGCGAACCTGCGGCCAAACACAGATTCACAGTGTTAGTTTGAACAATTAGCATCCATTTTTAACTCATTCATATTCAGAATACTGACTGCTTGTGGTTTATTTATTTTTTTAGTTGGACACTCAAAATGTTCATTTCTATTGTCATGTCAACAACAATTACTGTGAAGCAGTCGCCAAATCATCTTATAGAATATACAAATATATAAGAAGATCAAATATCTTTAGTGGAACAAAATATTTTTGGAATTTTCTAAACATAAAAATGTGTATCAACTACACCATATAATAGTAGAGTCAAATATCAAATCAAATATAATACAAATAATGCAGCAGCTAAAAACATATGAAAACAAGTTAATCAATTCTAAACAAAAGATACAAGAAGATACCAAACAAAAATGATGAAATACATAAAGAACACATGAGAAAAATAGTGCTGCAGCTTAAATATGTGAATATAATGTAAAGTAAAACGCAGAGTTGCAAAAGATCAAATGAAAAATAAAATAGTGTAACAGCTAACATATGAAGTAAAAAATAATCAGACGTGCAGGATTAAAGCTTCAGCAAGCCGTCTCTGTCCAATTCAACTATACACTTTTGCTATAAAGGACATGCTGAGCTTCCAAACTCAGGTGTTACTCATTCCATTAATAATAGCTGCTAATTGAAGGTGCTGCACCGCCTGAGCCTTACCTGCTGTGAGCAGTCACACGGGGTGTTTCTCAATCTCGAGTAAAGCTGCTTCAGAGCCACTATTTCAAGCATACTACGTCATCGAGTGCTGCCAAAGTACTGTTCCAATCTCCAGCATACTTGGAATTCTACCGAGCCCGGCGTACTCCGTTTGGAGAAATATCGAGGCTGCACATGAGTAGACTCCGCGGTCTTAAAATCCCCACAATGCTTTGCGCACGGACCAATTTCCCCAAATCTGTGGCGGAAGATGTAAGGCGGGGCCTCTCATATGACACACACCTGCACACTTGCTAGCCTGTTCCACTCTTCGTTTTCCGAATGCCAGGAAGTATTCTTGCCTCGCTTCTGAAGCAAGATGCTTGGCAGACATGTGCTACCAAGCAAGCGTACTCGACATTGAGAAACACCCACTGACTCACCTCCACCTGTTGAGTGTGAGTG
>CALSBW010027840.1:0-12573 GCA_943590975.1 Lindbergichthys nudifrons | reverse complement strand
TACCAAACCTGTGAAGTTTTGGGCCGTTTGGAGCATTTTCACTGAAGCTATGAGAAAACCGTGTTTCATGGCGAGCATTGTGTTGCCATGGCAACGACATTTGAAGAAATCTCAAAACTGTCCCGTAGATGTCTTCACGGCTGGACTGTTAGCACACATGTGAAGTTTGAGCACTTTTTTAACATTTTCATAGGAGTTAATGTATAGCGACATCGTCTTTTATGGCGAGGGATTCGTTTCCATGGAAATGGCATATGATGACACCCCATAATTGATGTAGAGCTGTTGAGGGCAGGACCATTAACCATTATCTGAAATCTGCTGCTCTGAGCATGTCAGTTGGAGTTATGACATCATCGTGTTCCATGACACAGGTGTTTATATTTGAGGTAACGACGTGTCCAGAGATCAAAGGTTTCCATTGTTCTGAATGAGAGATAAACCTCTTATATGTGAACGATTTGTTGAAGAACCGTAACAGATATCGGTGGAATTTCAAAGCGTGAAACATCTCAAGGACCTTGAGTATCTGAAGTGTGCTTTTTGTGTACTTTCGGGTCAATAATGTGGCCTTTTTGGCAGATTAACTAAAGGTGTGCAGCTGCTGCTGTGAGGAAATATCAGCCTGAAATTACAATGGGCTTTAATGGAGACATGTTGAAAGTTTTTGTCACTTCATGCCCTCAAGAGGCATTTTGTTTAATTATTTTTTGCTTAATTATTTGTCATTTTTCAAGCTACGAGATGTTTTCCTACGATTGTCATGAAAATGTCTCAGGAATGTAGGGTTTGGGAATTGTGGCAGTTTTAAAAAAAATATGAAGACAAATTTCAAGATTTCCTACACTCTAGCTGTGAAATCACGCACTCTAGTTAACGTTAAAATCTGAAGAAGGCCTCTTTACCAAGGTCTGAACAATGTTTAATATCTCTAAAAGTATGAATCTGATTTAAAAGTTGTTTAATATGAATAATGTCAGAAATATGTGTAACATTTTAAAGTTGGAATGAGGTTTCTGAGTGAAAGTATGAAGGAACGTTAGCAGTTGAAGTCGCATGAAGATTGTTGAAGTCTGAAGATTTTCTCCATTGACTTCAATGGTTAAAAATGTGATGAATTATGGGATATATCTCGGGAATTATGAAAGTTATGAATGAGAAAAGTAATAGCAATCGATTCCCGACCGAGCTGAACGTTTTGATGTTTGAACAGAGTTTCTGCGATGTGGAATGTGGGAGAAGAAGACCGGCAAAATAACGGGCGGAATAAAGATTTTGAAGAACAGATAGTTGGAATGCTGTATCAGCATTCCCACTAAATAACATATAGTTGGAATGCTGTATCAGCATTCCCACTAAATGAGTACTTAGTTTTGATTCTTTAAGAATTTTGATGCAGTTATGTTTGTTCCACTATAGTCCTGTGCTAAGATAATACGTTTTACATTTGTTACGCATTACTTAAGGTACCAAAGGGGTTAAATGCTGTCCAAGCAGCCATCCAAGACTAAATAAACAGAAGACAGTCTAAAATTGAAAATATATCAGTGCTACGGACACAATTGTCTAGGTTGACAACCGAGTTTAAGATAGGACAACATTTGAAAAAGGAAAATTATTAGATAAATAGATAATGAATTCATATTTACAGCCCGTCTCCAAACAGTGCTTTTATTTTGAAGGTAGACCTGTGATGTCTGTGTGTTTTGGAGGCTTCTGTTGTTTTAAGCATTGACGCTTCACAGATCACACACTATGGAGCTGTCTGATGGTTTCATATCAGTGAAGTAAGAGTGTGTTTTACTGTAAGAAACTAAAATGTGTTAGTCAGCTTGAAGCATGTGAGAAATGATTACGAGCTGAAAGCAATATAAATACCGTGTCTAGCATGTCCTTATGAATTTGTATTGTCCTAAAGTATTTATCCTTTCCTTTACCAGATCAGCTTTTTTTGTGACAGCTTTGTGACTAGCATTAAATCAAAAAAAAATATGCAGGGGTTAATTTTCGCCTCTTGTGATCTTGTTTGAGGAACTACAAACACATTTTTTAACAAACCCTTTAACACTCAAAGAATGACAAAAAGATGCAAAGACAAACATTTTATTTGATGAATTTATCTATTTCCTACATTAGGGTACTTTAAAACAGTACATTACTATCAAACGTAGAGAGAATAGTAAAACAACAGACTAACTCTATCAAATTGAAGCAGAACAGACATTTCCAGGGTTAAAATAAAAATAAGAATACTATTTACAAGTAGGAAATGCTGAATCTTCTCTTCCAACATACTCAACCATGCAGAAGTCGTCACATAAAACATTTGAGTAGGAAAATAAAAATACTTTATAAAACTTTAAACACATGGTGGTTCAAACCACAAGAAACGTACAAAATAACTTGGAAAAAAGTGTATGGAAGCTCATTTGCAAGGACTTAGTCACAATTATGAGATATGTAACAGTGATTACGCCAAATGCAAAGTTATGAAGGCAGATTATTACTATCTTCTTCCATAACTTAAACTGTATCGCATATTTATTACATAGTAACCAGAAAATGTGACATTATTTCATAATTTTATTTGACAACATTTAATGAATTTATCTTTCTTCTGGCATGAATGGGCTTCCATACGGTATATGCATCTTCAAAGTGGTTTTAGTAATAAGGATTTTTACAAAAAAAGTGTCACTTTTCATAATGCCCTCCTCATCGCTGCTTCCTGCAACAATGCTAGATAAGAATTTAACAAGAAATACATGACTATAAATGTAACATTAATATTGAATACTTTAAAATATGTAACCACAAGCTTAACAATGTCCCCACAGTGATCAATACGTTATACCACCAGCTGAATGAGTCTGAATTGTATGTTCTGAACTTGTTCATTGGAAAGCAGAGAAAAACTAAGAATTTCACTTCAATACATGTTCCATAAAACTTGTCCAAAATATTATATCACATAAGCAGGATTTAGTACATTTCTGACAGTTTCTTTAACAGTTATTTTTTACAGTTGAATGATTTGTTATTAGGCAGTTGTGATGTTCGTATTTGCTGCTTTAAGGGATGAGCATATATATGGTAAAATATCCTCAGAGTTGGAGATTTTCTTAAAGAAATCTTTGTGGGTAATCACAGAAGATCAGAAGATTCTTGGATCCTGTTGGATGTTTCTCCCGGGGAGCTTCAGAACATGTTTGTGGCATTGTGTTTTTCCACGTTCCCGCATCAAAAATTGCCTGAACATCAATTCATACTTGGGCCAGCTGTCAATCAATCACAGTGCTGAGGCAGTCTTTGGTTTGATCTGGTCAACTTAGCCAGCACCTGTAGATCCAGTCCTTCGAAAATCATTCAGGCAGTGCCAACGAAGTACCGTAGTATCCGAGACACTAGTGTAGTACACGCTGTAGCTGGTTTTACCATTCTTACCACAGTTACCTGCCTCATTTGTACTGCATGGTTCGACACGTCTCACATTTGGTACCAAGCCTTTTTTTTGCATTTTGTTTCCAGTGCTGGTAGCACCCCCCCTCAGTACAAGCAGGATTCTCAGCTGTTCCCCACACTGCGTGAAATCTCTGTGACATAATTTTCTATGCAATGTTTGCTGGATAATGGCAAAAAAAAACAAGTAACGTATGTCAATTGTATTCTGTGCTGTACTGTAATAGTTTTGCAGGCTGATATTTCTTATTTAAATGATGGTTAGAATGACTCTGAAGGAGAGAAACTCCCTCTGAAGGGAACTTGGGGATTTTAGCCTTTGCAGACCATTTACATGCACAGAAACCTATATAACACACTACAGGAAAGGGAAAACCACGCATAGCATAATAGGGCCTCTTTAAGTCAACGTTCTAGCATCGGCACAGCTCACTTAGAACCAGTACCCAGTTGGTATCATATAAATTACCAAGTAAAATAATGTCTGAAATTTGAAAACGATAAAAAAAAGAGGTGAGGTGAGACATCTTGGCATATCATGCAGTGAAAATGACGCAATAGTAAACAAGTTTTAAGGAATTAGTGGTTACCATAGTTACCAGGGAGGTAAGTCACATAACTTAGTGGTTGGCGTTGTTATCATTGTTCTAAACACCTAGCACTTACAATAGATACCAAGGCCAAGAGTCCTAAAATGCAATAACTTCCAGGAACAAAGGTTCTACTTGCAGTGGCTACCATAGTTACTACGGAGCAGGATCTTCCACAGGTGAACCACTGCAGTGCCATTGAGTTAATTCCAGTATAATTTCCATGACTTTTAAGATAGGATTCAGGTCCGAGGCCAATTGGTTTTTGGCTCCGTTATGACGTCACTGGGCTGGTCCCCTACAATGTAGCCACAGGTGCGAGTCCGTCGGCGTGCTCCAGGTGATGATGGTGGTGCAGCTCCGCTTTACAAACTGTAGCGGCGCTGCAGCGGAGCGACGTCACAGCAGGCGGCTCCTCGTCACCTGAGAAACACAGGGCCAGGAATGAGTGTCATGAATCCCAGGGGGAAATCAGAGCAGAATTTGTTTTGGGTTTGTTACTTAAATGGGCCCTATTATGTTCATTTTCAGGTTCATATTAGTATTTTGTGTCCCGCCCCTTAGCCTATCACGTACAATATGTTTGAGCGCTAGCCAATAGAAGCACAAGTGTTACATAGTGATGTTATTATGTCACAAAGGAGTCCAATGGAGGCGTTTCAGGCAGGGGGGAGTGTGTGGGACAGAGATGTTAGCCTTTGCAGACCATATACATACACAAAAACCTATATAACACACTACAGGAAAGGGAAAACTTCAAAAAGCACAACAGGGCCTCTTAAAGGAACATAAGAATATAACACTGGTGATTTAAAAGATAATATTGATACAGATGTTATACTATCTTCTTCAAAGTTACAACATTCACGTGACAACGTGGCACTTACATAATGATCATACATTAGTCGCATGGTATCCTTATGTAAGCGACCCTGAACTAGTTAGTAAGTTACATAAGATTTAGCATACTTCAGCAGAAAAAAGACTTTCTGCAGACAATCATGGTACAAAGGTTTTGTTCTATATGAACTTATAAACAACACTTATGTGGCCCGCTCTATCGAAATCAGTCGGAAGTCGCAACGGCTCATTTCAAAATAAACGTGGCTTTGCGTAAAAAAATAGTTTTCGGGTGTTTTGTTTGATTTTAAATAAACAAAGTCTTGGCTTTCAGAATATGAAACTTTTGTTTCCAAAATCACACGATAAATACATTTGTGAAGCTTGTAAAGGGAAGAAGACAGCTCTCACTCGCCACTCTGCTGTCCCGCAGCGCAGCTCCCCCTCCCTCCGGCTGAAATTATGAATGTAAGCGTATAGTAATCATAGATAACACGGCAGGGTCCGTTACAGTTTGTTTTCATCTGATTTAAATTAAACAAAGTCTTGGATTTCAGAATATTAAACTTGTTTCGGCAAATTCAGATGATAAATACAACTTTGAAGCTTGTAACGGCATAATTACAAGCGGAGAACGGAGTAACTTGACGTCACAGCAGGCATAACAACAGCCGGTGTTTCTCGTGAGTGTTTTCCCCGGGAAACAAACACAATAAACGCAAAATTACACACACACACACACACACACACACGAAAATATCTTCCCTCCGTAGTATTTTGATCATTTGCTCCACTAATAATCAATCAGATCGATGGATTCAGAGAAGAGAAAACTTTAAAGGCCTTTTTCTCAAAATGATGACTCGGTGACAGTCATTATATGATGTGACATATTTTGCTTAATATTTGGAGTACAAAAACAATCCTGATATCATTAGAAAGCTATGAATCTCCTCTTTCCAACAGTGTATACAACTCAAAATGTGTCTTCGGGTCAATGCAACTGATTTTGATGGAGCAGGTCACATATGTTTAACTCTACAATGTGGAATAAAATCTTTACAACATTTTTCAAAGTTGCAGTATTTGCCAGACGGCCTTACCCAGCCCCGAAGAAGACGATTCGCTGTCTGCCAGAGAGGAGGAGTCAGCCTGGTCATGTGACAGGCCGTCCATCAGGGGAATGGAGAGTTCTGAAGAAGGGACGGACGAATCATAGATGCCCGAATCACGAGGGGGCGGGACCTCTGGAAGTGAGTGACGGCCTTCTTCTGCCTCAGTGTGGACAGGACACACCACGTCCTGCAGGATGGAGGGAGCGGAGCAGGAGGAGGAGGACTCTTCAGGGGACAGGCCAGATATGCCAGAAGTGGACCTGAAGGAACAGAAAAGAAAAATCCGTCAGACTGAGGAGGGGTCTCATATTATGCACAATTCTCGTTGGTCAAATACCATCCACAACCAGATTCCCGCACTTACATTCCCACGTCACTCAACAGTGACGTTGTCTAGTGGCCGTAGATGTACAGTGTAGGTTTAAGATGTTTCTTGAATAAACATTGCAGCTCATTAGACCCAAGTAAAGTTCCTGTGTATTTAGCAAAGTCAGACGAAAAAAACTACTGTAGTGTTACATCGTAATTTACCTTGAAGTGCTTCCCAGCATGGACAGGGAGCAGTGTGGCAGTCTAGGACTGGGACAGAGTCCAGGACTGGCACTAGGGCTGGGGCCCGGGTGTAGGCTGGGACTGGAGCCAGGGGCCAGCAGGAGCATGTTCCTCCCCGGGGCCCCCTCTCCACCCTCCAGGGACGGTGTATTAACAACAACCTCGTTCAGCACCAGGCCAGAGTCACACCTCCCCACGGACTGAGAGGAAGAGGAGGCGCAGGAAGGCTTTGGAGGAGGGTTAGGGTCAACCACTGGAGGGTGTTTGGAGGAGGAGGCTGAGGAACCTCCTGAAGGAGCCAGCTGCTTCTCAAACCAGTCTGGGTTCTGGCTGATGTGCTGGTGCATGTTGCAGATGGAGACATAGAGCGAGCGTCCGGACCGGCTCCTGAAGTAGTTCCTCCGGGACACGTTGTGAGGCTGAGACTCTCGATCAGACAGACTGGACTGACTGGAGTGGAGCCGGCTGAAGAGCTGAGGCAGCTGGTCCATCAACTTAAACCTGAACACAGGAAATAAAATGAAACTGTTATTTGGAGCTCAGATATATAACAGCTCGGTTAATTATTTTGAAGAAAAGTATTCCAACCATTCCTGGATTGCTCGTAATATCTACACTACAGGAAATATAACTTAATCTCTGTCACTGACCGAAATTGTTGAACAATCTTTCAACAGATCAGTTTAATTTGTTTCTTTTTGTTTTGCTTCTTTTTGTTATTATTCTTCACTATATAATTGAATATTATATGAAATTATATTATTTTAATTTTTTTATTGTCATGCCAAGCTCAAATATACCACACATGGCTCAGTAAATAAATTCCAAAATGTAATAAATATGTTTAAATAAATAATGAAATACATATTCATGTGCAGTTGTTCATTTGACGTTTCTTTCCCCCCCCACTCTTGGGGTTCAGTGTGGCTGGGATTATGGCATACTGTATAAGAAACCAGCATCAAAACACATTTATTTTTAAACAAAATAAAGATCATCTTTTGTCCGACTTAATACCCTTAATATATCTCTTTCTAATTTACTTTAGAAGAACCTCTGTATGTTTTACTGCAACTTTCTTTGTTTCTATTCCCTTCATTAATGTGTTTAGAAATGCGTTTTCTCTATGGCTGCAACTAACGATCATCGCGATATTAATAATATTTATTATTATTATTTTCCAGATAAATTGAAAGCTGTAAAAATTGGCCATGTGTACATAGTAGGATCTGCTGTTTCTGTTATTTTGCCACAGAGTTGTGTGTACCTTGGGGCCAGGCTCAGCATGGTGGGGATGTCGTTTTCCGTGGAGTAGTCGAAGTAAACCGTCATGTAGCGCTGCAGCTCCTGAGATCCGCCCCCTTCACTTTGATTCGCCAATCGCAGCTTCTCAGCGATCATGGCCACGCCCACAATGAACAGGTCACTTCCTGATCCACCAATTGGGGAGCTGCTGCTGCTGTTACTGCTGTTACTGCGGCGACTGACTGGCGTCTTCCCTCTGCGGCTCTTCTTCTCCACGTAGTAGCTGCAGGAAGGAAATAAAGCAGCAATTTACTATTAATATCTTTATTGATTAATCTGCAAATCTAGATTAGATTGATTAATCGTTTGATTTATAAAACAAGTAAAAATTGTCCTTCACAACCTATAGTCCAAGGTGTTGTCTGTGCATATCGATAGTTATAATAACTCTTTAATATTTTACAGAGAAAAGCAGGAAATCTCCATGTTTCAGAGGCTGATAACCACATTTTTATTGACAATTTTGAAGAAAAAAAACGACCTTAACAATTAATCAATGTTCAAAATAATCCTCTTAAACTGTATTTATTTTCTATTATGAGTGACAAAAAAACATTTTGTTGATGAACAGAGCATACCATTTTTCTTCTTATCGTTATTTTGAGTCATATACCGTCCATTATACATTTATTTTTCTATTTATCTGTAATTATTTCTGTCCTTGTTTAGCTGCAGCAACCACATGTTCCCGATGGGGATCAATAAAGCTGTATCTCAATCTTAAATCGTTTTAGCAGCCGCTAGTGGACACTAGAGGAACTGCACTCCAGATGAAATCATCAAAAGTGCTGTTAAAAATAATAACACAGCAGACAGAAAAAAAGGAAAAAAAAGTACCGTAGGCCTTTGGAGCAGATGGTGATGATGAAGTCGGATTCGTCCAGCTGTCTGCTGAGCCACGACATCTGACCTTCTTTGCACATCTCCAGGTGTTCCCACAGGTCCAACACCACCTAAACACCAGAAACAACCATAACATACCCAAGCTTCAAAAAGGAAATTTGATTGATTTCATGTTAGTTTCAGTTCATTCACAATATGTTAAATTACAAGTGCTGCAGCAACTGCAGAAACAAGCTAAAACTGACATCCAAAATACTTGCGGTAATGAAAAAAATACAGCGACCCAATCACCCTCTCTTCAACCCCGCACACAGGTGAGCAGGTCATTATAACATGTATGAGTGCCGGCCATATCACAAAAAAACTAATTATATTGCAAACACATACAAAGGCTAATAACCAAGTATGAACCATGACACACCTTATTCATTTTACAACATATTTACTCTTTTAAGACTTGAAACATGGCTTTTACGAGTATGTACAAGCATAAGCAGGCACGTGCACACATAGACATCAAAGTGGGCCAGTATATCTACTGCAGGTTGCGCACAGTTTACCTTTCCAAAAATATATTGATTGAATACAAAAGAAAAATATCAGGTCGGGAGATTAGACTGTGAAGTTCCGATGCTCGCTCTACCCTCCCTCCCTCCCATCGGCAGTCACTTCAGACCGACAGGTAGCAGCACCTCCAACCTTACAGTCCCACGTTATGCCGGCTTTTCTTGGCTTGTCTGAAGGTGAGTGGTGATGAACAAATGACTAAGCTGCCAGTGCCTCGAGTTTACAGCTAATTAGCCAAAAGATAAAAACAAATATAGTTAAAGGTGGGGTAGGTAAGTTTGAGAAACCGGCTCGAGTGCGCTAGAATTTGAAAATACACAACCGGAGAAAATCTGCCACTTCCTTATAGAGCCCCTCCTCCAACACACACGAACGCGCACATGACCAATGAGGGCACGAGATAAGTTTGTGCACAGATGGAAGGCTGACAGGCAGGTAGGCCATCCAGTTATTTTAGCCGGGCCGGCTCAGATGATTGGTCGTACTTTTTACAGTACTACGGCTTCCACAGATGACATTTTTTTATGGATTTTTTTGTCAAAGCACTTCAGATATTCATTGCTATCGGGATGTTAAGAGCATTCCATGGAATATAACAAAAAGTGTATCTCAAGCCGGTTTCTCAAACTTACCTACCCCACCTTTAACTAAGGTAGGCTACTAGCTAGCTCAAGGTTTAGCTAAGGCAATTTATCATGGGCATACAGGCTAATGTACTGTACTTAAGGGGAGACACTAAAGGTGAATACAGTAAAATGTGTATCTAATAACGTCATCACAATCACCACATTGATATGCAAATTAGGCGTTAACTAGGCCTGATTAAAATGCGCACATTTGCATGCAGTTACCAAGGCATTGCAGGTGAAAAGGATACAAAAAACTAAAAACATAGCACATCACAACTTTCCCAGATAGTTACTTACGTCAAGTCAGTATTTTCCCCGGAAATGTCATGTTTAAATGCAGATTAGCTTTATATGTTTGAGAATAGGTGACATTAAGCCGATGGTATTTAAAATATGTTTAATAATAACATCTTCAATTTGAAAAATCGTGTTATATATTATACTTAAGCTATTAGCCACAAGATGCCATAATTTACAGCTAAGGTGCATTGTTAGGCACACCTGGGTTTAATCAGAATAATAAAACCCATTTGGTCAGAAGATTTCAATGTTTATTATTTTCATATTCATATTTTATTATAGCAAATGTTTTCTCCTCTCTTCGGTTTAGTCGCAGTCTCACCTCACAGCTGCAGAAGTCCTGCAGGAAGTAGGCAAAGCTCTGGATGACGGCGATGTGTTTGGGGCAGTCTCTGTTAGAGTAACAGATGAAGACTTTGGGGCGGGGCCACGGCTTCTCCGGGTTCAATGCTGCGCTCTGATTGGACGACTCGCTGCTCTCCTCGTCCAGCTGGCTGTAGATGTTTTCTAAGAAGAGAGGAGACCAATACACAATAAGGGTTAATGCATGAGAATAATGTTACATAGAGCTCATTCTCAAATAATGAAGCATCCTTTTATGCACCAGTTTCAGTTCAAAACCAGTGTTGGAGGTTTTTAAGAATTTCATCGACATAACTACTCTGTAGCTATGGTTGTATGACTAACAAAGAACCTTGGAGTATTTTGGTTTACTTAAGTAAAAGTACTAATAGCAAAATGTCTGTAACTAAGTATGGGGGGAAAAAAAGCGCCATTCAAACCTCAAATGGTAAAAAGGTAGAAAAATAGATGGATGCTCAAATAAAGTGGGTATTTAATGAATTTTTAGGATATAGGAACATTTATTAACTTATAAAGAAACACTTAATTCTTCAGGAATCAGAAAAATCTTAACTTAAGCTGACAAATGTAGAAAAAAAAAACGACAATATTTCCCTCAAATTTAGAGGAGTATAAGAAGAATATGCTTTAAATAGAAATTCTCAAGTAAAAAGAGAGTACCACAAATGTGTACTTGAGAAAAGTACCACCACTGCTCATTATTAAACAACCACTTCATTAACAAGTAGATGTTGAGGTCTTATTGAACCCTGCAGAGAGTTACTGAGACTAAGGCTGCGGCCCCACGAGGACGCATACGGTAAAACGCATACGCGAAAGCAATCCCAAAAATGGCTTCCGTCCACACGCAATAGAAACCGGAAAGTGTCTGTTCACACGAGACAGCTCCGTTTGGCTCCAACCGCTGGAAAAGCTGCAGTACATATGCCGAGCCTGTACTTGGCGCTGTAACTTCCTCCACCAAAAGCAGCGAAGAAGACCCCGGAGCATGGTTGCCATGGTTGCCCTTCTGTTTATTCTCCGCGGTGGACAGCGTGTTGTCCTGCTGTATATCTCTCCGGTAGTCCACCAGCAGATGAAAAACACCCACCTCTCCGCCTCTTCCAAGGGACGAGGGAACCGTGCGGCAGTGTTTCCGTTAACATTTTTTTTCACCGGTCAACATGTCCGTTAAAGTTTACAGCCCAGTAGCTGATATCTGAGCAGGAGACGTGGGGAGAGGGAGGCGGGGCTATTTCCTCGTTATCAGAAAATGAGCGTATAGAGGCGATTACAAGGAGCCGTTTGACCCCCCAGAGCGCTAGGTTTGCAGATCTATCCACCTTGGGACCCGTTATCGTTTGCGGGGTCCGTTTCTATCGTTTTGTTACGGCCTCGTGTAAATGAAAGGGCTATACGCAAGAGAAACTATGCGGATACAACCCGTTTCGTCCTCGTGGGGCTTCAGCCTAAAAGAGGCTGTAAAGTAAACACACAGTTTGAAGGAGATTTATAGATAGTGACCTAAAATAGGCAGTATAACCAATAACTGGTGCTCTCACCTTGCTGTTTCTTGCGACACATGACAGTGAAGAGAGTGGCAAAGGCAGACATGATGACCAGAGGCACGGTGATGGCCATGGCACGGATAGGCCCCGCCCAAGGGGAATGGACTGGTGACAAAACAAACGCACACAGGATGAGACAAGAACCTGGTTATTTAAAGTCTAGAGTCTAGACCATGTTACATTTACAGCATGAATGTGAAAACGTCATGATACAGTAGCTAAAGCAGAGAAGAGTCATAACAGCAATGAAGGTGATTTGTAATGTGAAAAAGTTAAGTGTGTTTTTTGAACATGTTCCATTATGCCCACAAAATACAAGTAATAGCCTGAAATTGTACCTGATATGTCCCCTCTAATATTGGTTAAAACTTGATTTACTATATACATGAGGAAAATTGTTCTGCAGCAGTTGCAGAGTGTGTGTGTGTGTGTGTGTGTGTGTGTGTGTGTGTGTGTGTGTGTG
>CALSBW010027836.1:0-15901 GCA_943590975.1 Lindbergichthys nudifrons | reverse complement strand
GTGTGTGTGTGTGTGTGTGTGTGTGTGTGTGTGTGTGTGTGTGTGTGGGTGTGGGGGGGTGTGGGTGTGCGTGTGCGTGTGCGTGTGCGTGTGTCCACTACTTTTGTGAGAACCAGCTTTAGTTTTACCCTGCAGGTGAAAGTAACTTAGTACAATTACTCAAGCCTGTTTCCTAATTGAAGTTCCTTGTATCCTACTTCACTTGAATATATTAGTAAGAACAAATAATAAAAAAAAAAGAACTTCACTTTAAAAATACTCTTATGAGAGTTCTGCATTTATAAATGTTTCTTAACTACAAAAGTATATGCATCAAAATATACTAAAAGTAACAAAAGTAAAAGTACTCCATATGCAGAATGGCCCATTGTAGATATTGTCATTGGATTATAGTTATGTATCCATTAATGTGCTTATCACTCTAAAGTTGCAGTTGGCATATAGGAGCTACTTTCAATTTAGGGGGAGTTGATAAAGTTGGATTTAACCGGCTGTTTAAATGTAACGAAGTACAATTACCCTAGTACACTTTACCAATTATGAGGTAGGCCTACTTTGTGTTTGAGAACTTCCGTTTCATAAGCAAACATTGTACTGTTCACATCTTTAACCATTATCAGACACATATCAAAAGCAAACTAACAGATAAGGGAAATGCACATGCTAGTACATAAAAAAACATTACTTACATAAAAGTTTGTCTTCAACATAATTATTGTCAACAAATAGCACGAAGACCTACAATTGTGATATTATGCGAAAGTAAAAGTACAAATACATTGCTATAATAATTTGTGTTCATCTTTTTTGTTGCATTGTAATGACAAAGTAACAATGTGAGAAATCAGCCATTGGTTTGCAAGATTTACGACACATTTGGATTCAGCACTTTAAAGTGTTGATGTGTATTCCTAGCTGCACTGCTCGCCCTCTTGTGGTAAAAGTTAGTAACAACTCTTCTCTAACTGTGCTCCCTTTTCCTGCAGACATAGAGCAACATAGGAAATTAATATCCCCCTCAGGACATTTGACAATACAAACTGACTTTTGTTTTCAAAGTTTTTTTATTAAAGAACAGTCACAATCATACAGGGTCACAATCATACAGGGTCACAATTGAGACAATGATCTTCATCCATTTTCCATTTTTTAGAACAAACCATCACCAATAGAAACTGATTTAACAGACATGCAGTATAGAATATGTCTCAAATACTAGTTGTAATACTTATTATTACCGTACCGCGCATATGTATGTATAATATCTTGCTAATTAGGACCATCCTCCTTTTTCTCTATGTAGCATGAGTTGACTGACAATTCATTCATTCATTCAAAGAAAAATATCAACAATCATCTATCGTTTCCTGTGCAATACATTTTAAATCACATGTTATTTGAATGCTGTCCAATATACTTTGTTTTGTTTTGTGTTTGAACTTATCTGTAATACTTGTGTACTTCCTCTTGTTGTTGCAATGTCCCTCTGCTGCTGAAACACTGAAAATATCCCTTAATGTGGAACTATTAAAGAAATATAATGTATTGTATTGTATTTATCACCTGTTTTGCATCTCTTTTAAATGTGTTAGTTTGAATCATGCACATGAGGGGTTTCCAGAGTGACAGTTCCATCAGTTTCAAACTCTTTGTTGTCATAGTGAAACATTTTGTATGAGTTTTGACATTTTACTTACTATGAGGAAGATACAAATATCCAGACAAACTTTCTGAGGACCTACAGAGTAGAGAGCACAAATGTTTTCCAAAAAAATGAGTACACCAGGACAAGCTTCCAGCGCATTAAACCCTCACAGGAGTCAGGTGGAGAAAAGGATGCATGGCATGGCATCTGCAGTCCTAACTGAAATGCGTGTGAAGAGGGAACTTTGTGACCTGGAAATACAAGTGGGTAAAGTCAAGATTGACGCTCATAAGGTCATCCTCTGTAGCTGCAGCTCGTACTTTCGGTGAGTACTTCATCTCAGAAGAGCAAAGGCTGTAAAATCATACACTTTAAGCAAGTCTGTGAAAAGATAAAACCCTCAAAATGCTCACACTATTTGTACTACATCTAAAAATCAAAAGGCAACAAAAAGGCAAAACACAAAATGATTTGATTAAAACATGAAATAAAGACACAAGCAGTATAAACATCAAATTAGTACACTAGGTACAATAAAAAGTAGCACCATAAACACAAGTGAACATATAAAAGTGTTGAAGAAGCAGCCACTACTGTAAATAGTACACCTTTGTACACTGTATACATTATCATGTTCATAATAATTGTATTTCTGTTCTCTATATTACTGACTATTCAATTTAGTACCATTTAAAACTCAAACTGAAACCGTTTTTAAAGAGGAACCTGTCATATTGTCATGAATGATCTGGTGTTTTGTTGTATTAATTTGCATCTTGCATTGTTTTCTCTTTATTTTTGTTGAATGTTGTGTTATAATGTACCGACCTATAGTTGTGTTTTTGTTATGTATTATCTTGTGTATTTGTTGTTGAGTTTTATCTGGCTTAAAGGCCCATGGGACCAGCATTGCAAATCAGCCTAAACTATAAATCCTGAGGTGTGGGCCATTGATTTGTGCTCCGTTAAGACATAAACAATCAAATAAAATGCATTACCTTGCACTTTTTACTGCTTTTTACACTTAGATGCTAAACTGCATTTTGTTGTCTCAGTACTACATTGAAAAAACTGAAACATTGACTTTAGTCAAGTTGAACCTAATATTTTGTATTTAAACTTAATATTATTGCTTTTAACTAACCTACTACAGTTATGTGACATCTGTCGACATCATACATTTAATTCAAGTCAACGTTTGAGTTTTCTCAGTGTAGTATGTGATAACAATACATCTGAAACTAATGTCAGAGAGTCCATTTTTTACTAAACTGTCATCTTTTATGTCCCTGTTCCCTGTGAGCAGATGTGTTTTGCTTTGTTTTGCTTCAACAAAGCAGTGTCTACTTGTCACACTGATTGCACATGGTAAAGAAACTGTGATTACTCCACAAACATATTTTATTTAGAATGATTTAGATGCCTGTGGGGCTAAATCAATTCGCTCTTTCAGAAGATAGAAACAAGATGAGAAAAAGATGTAAGAAAGAAAAGACAAAGTAAGCAGTGCCTCCAGATTTATTTTGCTGCTGACAAGCATTGCCACTACCACTCATCGTACGGTGCGCGTACAGCTGATCATCATGAGCTGATGATTTGTCTTAAAAATTATTTGTCACAATTTAGCCATGAAAAATAATTCATTAAGCTGATAGTCATCCAAAGGGATTTACAGTAAATGCACTCAACCACGAGTATACAAACTCCGAATAGAAATAATCCTGAGACTACATTAGCTTCAGATAGGCCACACCCTATTAAAGTGCTACATATAGAAATGGCAACTTTCATAAGACTTTATTGGCCAAATTGCAGTTGAAGCGCATGGGTTGATGATCAATAATCAACTCCAGATAAGTCATTTATCTATGAAGAGCAGATCTTTCCAAAGATTTTTCCAAAAGGTTATTATGAGACTGTTACGTATTTTCCTTTCTAAAACCCTAATCTCCTGATCCCACAGCGCTCTCCTTACCGGACCCTGGGCATCCATCAAAAAGCAGAAGTACACCATCCCCGGGGTGTCGTCTGAGATGATGAGCCTCATCATCAACTATGCCTACACCAACTCTGCTCCTGTGACGGAGGATAACGTGGTGGAGCTTTTGGCAGCTGCAGACCAGCTCTTGGTGACGGGGTTGGTTCAGAGCTGCTGGTTCTTCCTGGAGGACCAGCTGTCCCCGAGGAACTGCATTGGCATCTGGAAGCTGATGAGTGTCTACTACATGCCGGAGCAGAGTAAAAAAGTCTTCCTCTACATCCTGCACAGCTTTAAGGAGATAGTTTCTGTCTCCCAGGAGCTTGTGAATCTCTCTATTCAGCAGCTGACCACCATTATTGAGAGCGACCACCTCAACGTGAGCGAGGAGTACACGGTGTTTGAGGCGATCCTCAACTGGATTAACTACCAGCCAGACCAGAGAAAAGGTCACATCTCTGAGCTGCTGTCCAAGGTAACTAAACAATAATCTAGATGTATTCAGATTGACACAGCAAGGGTTTAATTTCTTCAAAACCAATTGGGTTTAATTTGTACAAAAACAGCCCACAATTTGGTAAAGGAAAAAAACAAAACAAGGCATTTATTAGAAGCTCCATTATTCCTGCACTCTATTATTTATTTATTTGTTTATTTATGTATTCATCCATTTATTTATTTAATGTTTAAATTATTTTATTACTTCATTATTTTATTCTTCTCTGTTTGTTTTTCCCCTTAAAACACTCTTGCACCCTCGCTTATACACACACTAATTCGATCAACATAATGCATTAAATACATTTGAATATGCATTTAAAACAATAAAAACAAATATTAATATTAATAAACTTAATATTATAATAAGAAATACAAAGAATGTTCATTCTCTCTAAATAGTTTGCTTTAAAAATATAATACATAATATAATAAAAGATAAAAAAAATATTCAACTATAAAATAAAGAAAACTCCATAACCATTTATTTTTGTAAAAAAATGTTACACTCAAATGTTCTTGTACTCATTATACGTTTCTAAGTGTTGTTCTCTTATGTGTCCAGGTGCGGCTAGGCTTGATGAACGTGTATTACCTCCAAAATGTGATGGACAACGATGTGGTGAAGAAGAGCTTCAAATGTTTTCCCATCCTCGATGAGGCACTGAAAGTGTCTCTGAATTTTGGTAGTAGATACTCAAAATCCATCTACAAAAACCTGCTGAGTCGACCCCGCCTGCCCTCCACCATCTTACTGGTCACCGGAGGCGAAGGAGACGGTGTGCACGCCACCGACCTCGAGGCGTACGATGCCCGCGCTGACTGCTGGGTCACTGTCAGTGCTGGTCAGATCCGTCGTGCTTACCACGGTGCTGCAGTCCTCAACAATGTTGTGTACTTAATCGGAGGCATCTACACTGAGCTTTACCTGAATACTGTGCAAAAGTTTGACCTTGTGACTCGCACGTGGCACCAGGTGGCCCCCTTGAACTTCTGCCGCGGCTACGTCTGTGTTGTTGTGCATAATGAGTGCATTTACGCCATTGGAGGCTACAATGGAGTGACTTGCTTTAACACTGTCGAGTGCTACAGGCCTGAGAATGACCGTTGGACCATGGTGGCACAGATGCACTCAAGGAGGAGTGGGGCCGGCGCCACCACTCTAAATGGCAAGGTGGGTGAAGCAGAAACTAGCAATGACCTTGCAAGGTACATTGTTAATTAATCCTGATAATCAGAATTAATTTGCACATTGTTTTCACTTCATTATTAAGTCTGAAGTAATGTCCATGCTAGCCAAATTATTTATGTTATAAACGTGGGTTGAAATGTGTAGATGTGCCCTGATTAGTACGTAGAGATTGATGTAGGAAACTGCGGGAGTGGTTGAATGCTTGTTTAGTTCAATACACTCAAAAGTTGTTGCAGCAAAAAAGTAGCCTTACTTGGTCTAGTATGACCAGCCGTTAACAAGTTGACTTATGTAAACAGAATTCAGATAGATATTGCTTTATAAAGTCAGTTTGTTGAAACTGTCTGGATACTTGGAGAGTGCAGATCTCCCAGAAGGGCCTCACATCTTTATAAAAGTGAAAAAATATTATTTTGTGTTTTGGTTCCAACCCCAAATTGAGTGGGTTCTTCCTTAGTGCATGCCCCACCCTTTCAACAAGTTTGACCATAATCAGGCACAGTAGTTTTTTATAACCCTGATAAACAAACACTCAACCAAACAGTTTTTTCTACAAAGAAAAACATATACCATCAAAATAGAAGTAAACATTCTGCATGCAGTGGCTTAATGGTCTTTGGACTGTAATTGTAGTGGAATACATATTAAATGTAACATTCTCAAGCCTGTCTGCAGGTGTATGTTTGCGGGGGTTATAACGGGCATCGAAGCCTCTCCACAGCTGAATGCTACGACCCAGATTTCAACCAGTGGACCCTGATCTCTGCCATGAGGACCAGCCGCAGTGGCCTGGGGGTCGCTGCCTACAGAAACCGCATCTATGCAGTAAGTGTGAGGCAGTAATATGCTTTGATTGTTGGAGTGGCACCGTTAGAGATGTGCAAACATTTACCAAAGATTATTTTTGAATACACATTTTTGGTGTTGTTGAATCGGTTGGACCAGTAGAACATCGAGTGGTCATATATCCACTTCTTATTAATGTAAATGTACCATTGAAGGGTAGCACTTTGAATGTGAAGTTTTATGAGATGAGTGGCACCAAAGGCTCAATGTGCATGTACTATTACGGAGTATCACAGAGAAACTGATGCCATGTAAGGCAAAAAATGTGACATTTTGAATATTACATTTTTTATAAATAATCATCAGTTATGTTGGTTTATTGACTGACTTTACTAAAAGGCAGCCTTTAATTGAGGAAAAGACAAACACTTACCATATAATATCCAAAATTAAAGACGCCATTAAGTCCCATATCACAATATTGATATACGTCGCATTACTTGTCAGTCCTATGAGCTCCACCAAACACTATCATCACAATATTGATATCATGGATTTTTGTTCAAAAAATATTGTGATATTTGACATTTTTCATATTCCCAGACCTACCTTTTAGTAAGGGTTCGAATGAAAGACTTGTTCATGTACTGGAGACATTTACTGAATGAAATTATCTAAACACTGACCATTCCACACTCTCTCTTCAAGGTTGGTGGAACAATGAACGTGGATCTCTCCCTGCACACTGTTGAGGCCTACAACCCTGAAACCAACAGTTGGAACTTCACACCATCTATGCTTTATCCCCGCAGCTACTTTGACATTGAGGTGGTGGACGACCAGCTCTTTTTGGTGGGAGGACACAGTGGCTCCTCCACTATGTTGGATGTGAACCGCTATGACGACGAAGCTGGTATGTGGTATTACGTCTCTCTTGTGGAGACGCCCCGCAGCGGCCTGAGCTGCTGTGTTCTGCAAGGACTTAACAGCATGGCGGAGGACTTGTTCGCTCGTGGTCCTCTGACGCTCCCCAACTTGGAGGAAACTCCAGGAGCATCCTTCTGAACCTCAGCCATGACATTTAACAAAAATAAAAAAAATGTATCTGCATTACAGTGTTGTTCATTTGTACATTAGATTTATTATTTGTATTATACCTATATTTATAATCAGAATCATGTACTACAATATATAACAACAATAATTATATAAATACATGTATATTAAAATACATTTGATAGTGTAGTAATATTGAGGCTGAAAATCAAACCAGACCAGTGTAATCAACATTTTATTCACAGATTGGACCCAGAGTCAGTGGCGTAACCATCGACGGTGCAGCCGGTGCAACGCTCCGGGGCCCTGAGCCGGCAAGGGGCCCATGCAAAAAAAAAATATATATATATATATATATATATAATATTTTTTTTTTGGGGCCCCAATGGCATTGACCGGTTCACGCAGTCTTCAAAGTAACCAAGCAACCTAAATTAATTTGTAATTTGTCTGTCCAATGACCTTGCTCCCTTTCATGTCATGTGATACCTTGCGTGACGAGAGAACCGTTTAATAAACCTGTACTGTACTGTAGCTAGCAGCAGCAAGTTCGGCAGCATTATAAAAAATGTAATAGCTTGCATTTATAATGTACAGCAAACCAAAGCACAAGAGCGGCGCTCAAAAGACAAAGGACAAGAGAGAACAAGGAGATGTAACAGCTAAACTGACAAAATTAGACCGTTTTTTTTGTCATACATCGTCCTCGAAATCAAGCGCTAACGTTAGCAATGTTGACGTGCAGCGGCAGCCGGAGCCGGAGGCTAACGATAGCTCACCACCCAAAACAATATTTGCACCGGGGCCAATCACAACCTTGTTACGCCCCTGCCCAGAGTGCATACTTTTTCTTCCAAATCAAATAATGTTAGCAATTGGTTGTGTTGTATATAGCTAATTCAAGCTTTTTAAAACATTTTTATAAAAAAAAAGGCTAATAGGCTAGGGTTAAATTAGGAACATTTGTTTTGATTGACTCATCATTCCATGACCTCATAATTGTGTTGTTTTTTGTGCTTGTTTCCCTATTATCCTTTAAGTCTGAACATGTGTAGTTAATAAAAAGTAAATAACTCTGCTTGACATGTATAATAGCAAGTAATACAATCCCACAAAAAAAGTTTGAGGAAAAAAAGGCTTTAGTAACTTTAAAAGCTTAAATAACCAAATGGTGTAGAAAAAATTACAAACTAAGCAACCGCCGCCATTGTGGCTCTTAGTTGTACACGGTTATAGTAAAAGGGCGATCCTGGTCAGAGCCAAAATGGCGCCTTTCCCCCTTTAAACAAGATACCAATCAAAATCGTGGAATCTTTTTGTATCCAATCAAAACCATCCAGAGGGCGGGGCTTGAGAAACGGGGATGAGCTGTTTTGGGGTGTTGTAAATTCGTGCAGCCAAGAAATCTTGAGTGGGAGTTGTCGGAACTGATTTTTTTGTGTCTTTTGTATCGTGTTCTGCACCGATTACTACCGCGCCAGCCGCAGCCATGCCCGGGATAGAGAAGCTTCCGATAGAGGAGACGTTGGAGGACAGCCCGCAGGTAACGGCTCTCTTCTCTGGAGGCTTTCAGCTAGCATGCTAACGGCTAGGCTAACTGTCTTTGTAGGCTCAGTGTTTGCCAACAAAACCAGCAAAGAGATGCCAAGTTCGGGCAGAAAGCTAACTGCTAACGGCCCCGCTGACAGAGCTGTCAGGCGGATACACTGCAGATGTGCTTCGGGACCAAACCCGGGCGGCTACACCGATCAGCTGGTGGTGGTTTCCGTAAAGATGTCAACACGTAATTTCGCTTTACATTAAGATTACTCGTAGGATTCATAAGTAGCAGGCGGCTACTTCCTTAGCATCTTTGCTCGCTTTTCCCTTCATTGCGTTGATAGTAACTGCTTAGCTAATATAAAGCAGCTGTGTCATCCTGATGCTTTATGTTATTAAAGTCACAAGGTGCATAAAGCTATAGCTGCTTTAATTTGGGTTAAACACCCTAAATCATGCTGTTGTGTACTGCAGAAAATACAGAGCAAACACCTGCTGTGACATCACTAGTGGGGGTGTGTCCACATTCTGATCCACCTGAAAGGTTTGACCAGTAAATACAGATTAATATATTATATGCTAAAACATTACACTTAATCACATCTCACCACTATCTCTCTTGATAATTACGTTAACTCAATTTTAATTAACTTATATGTATACATCTGTTCATCACATCTCAACCAGATTAAGAGATACAAAGTACATCTGAAAATTAAATTAAAAACTTTGTTTGGGTTGTTGGATGTGTTTCTTGTTAACGCCGTGTAAGGAATTGGTTTATTATTTTTTCATGATTTTTGTGTTTGTGAACACTTTGTAACCCTGTTTTAAAGGGTTCTATATAACTGAATAATATATATAAATATTTATATTATTAAGGTAGTTCTCTTCTCTTGCTTAAGTAAACACAATCTTTCCATCTTTAAGTTTAAAAATCTCTTGCTGTACTTACTATTTCTAACAGTACTTAAACAGTAACCGTAATTATATTACTTGAACAAATGTAATTGGTTACATTTTACCATAGGAAACCTTTTAAAATTATTACAAACATCACCTTTGCTATTATAAATTGACAATGACAGATGAGTGTGCTGGCGAGCTAAAACTGCATTTGAGACACACCCTGGAAATGTTACTGTGCTGTATGCAGGTCATCGGTGTTGATTTACATAGATATGTGTGGGTTTGGTTATTTTGGCAGATACACAAAGGATCCCCATAACGGGTGAATTCTTATGGCTCGGTCAAATGATTAGCATTAACTTTATTTTCATCAGTTTTATTTTGTGTTTCGTATGTAGACGCGGTCCCTGCTGGGAGTGTTTGAGGAGGACACTGCAGCGATGTCCAACTACTGCAGTCAGCTCTACCAGGCCATGCAGAGGATTTATGATGCACAGGTACATACACACACGCACACGCACACGCACACGCACACACACACTGGCCTGATTCACAGGTGTACTGCCACTGGCTTTGCAGGTACAGACAGAACCTACAGGAGCGTTGATAGAGCAGCTGATGGGAAAGCTGTGACTCTGTCCTGTTTTCTCTTTCAGAACGAGCTCAGTGCTGCCACACACCTGACCTCTAGACTGCTGAAAGAGTACGACAAACAGGTAGGCCACGCCACCAGCCAAAGACCCTATGAAAAATAGACACCTGTCCTATGACACTAGACTTTGTTATTGTTTTGACGACCTTTTCCCTAGAGACAACTTCAGGCCAACATTTAACCATCTGTGACGAGAAATCCCCAGTTTCCTCTGATGTGCGTTGCATGCTGGTTTGCTTCAGCAGGGACGCATTTCTCCTCACTGAAATCAATCTAATCCATTCCTCCATGTTGTTGCTGTCGTCTGCAGCGTTTTCCTCTAGGGGGCGATGACGAGGTGATGAGCTCCACCCTGCAGCAGTTTGCAAAAGTCATCGATGAGGTGAGAAAATACAAACTCACCAGCTGCCACACTGGAAGATTTAACTGACCAGGATGTGACAATTTCCATTCTGTCTTTCTCTTTCTCTCTGTAGTTGAGTTCCTGTCATGCTGTCTTGTCCACCCAGCTTGCAGATGCCATGATGTTTCCCATCACTCAGTTTAAAGAGAGAGACCTGAAGGGTAGGAAACCCGTGCAGTACCTCAGAGAGAGACCACTGTTTTTAGCATATTTGTCACATTAGAAACTGGACTTTTTGCCCCAAAGACAATTGTTTTTTCTTTTTCCTATGACCTGTAATGCAATTTATCAATCTAGATGTTTTTGTTGTTGTTAGGTTCCGAGTGTTGGAGGTATTGAGTGTAGAGATAGCCACCTTATCTTGATATTTGATAGAACTGACTGGCAGAAAAGCAAGCAAGTGCCTCTCGTCCATGAGTAGATGTACAATTCCTTCTGCGCGGTAACACGGAGGGTGGGTGTAGTTAGGTAGAAAGAAAAAAAGTACCTACTTGCAACTCCCCACAACAGGGTCTGTGAATTGTTTTCAGATTTTAGGTCATGGAAAAAGCAAGGTAAGAGACATAGTAGCTGTTTAGTTTCCAATCAATCTTTTTTGCACTTTGACATAGACTTAGCAGTAGAGTTACATCTATTGCCATTATATAAGCAAAAAAGCAACCATCTCTAACGCTCAGCAACTCACAATCAAGATAAATGACGATACAGGTAAGAGGACAAATATTTAGTTTGCCTTTTAAAGTTTTTCCTCACTAATCTGGGAACACACTTTTTGTATAAGCCTGGTTTTGTGCGCTGTTGGCATTCTCTTGTTTAAAAAGTGAAAAGTCTTATGCAAAATGACTTTTCCCCAAACAATTGGAAGCACCGTGAGGTCTAAGATATACAGTTTTCCTTCAGTGGTGCTTATGATTTTCTTTTTGTCTCTCTCCAGAGATCCTCACTCTGAAGGAAGTCTTCCAAATATCCAGTGATGGTAAGTTAGAAATACTTCTACACCAAGCTACAGTTAATATTCAGTATATTAAAAAATAAATAACCATCCTAAACCCCACATAACTCTTAGCTACTCTTGCAACACTCTAAAAACAGAAAATAAAATATCAGTAAGTGCTTTAAGCTGTGATGCGCATATTTAAAACATGTACCCACGATGTCTGCTTGCAGATCAGTAAGTAAGTCAATAAGGTAGATTAGGAACCAATTATTATTTTTTGTTCATTATTAAAAAAATAACGTCTGGCTAATATTTTCTGTTTCTTTCTGACCGGTGGACATGTTAATGCAATTTATTTGTAGTTATTATTTCTTGATAACTACGGAGGCTAAGAATTTGTAAATTGCCTATTTTGTGTTTAAAGGTCCCATGTCATGGCCATTTCCACTGATCATAATTCCATTGTTGAGGTATACTAGAATAGATTTATATTGTGCAATTTTCCAAACTCACATTGGTTTCTCATACAGCATCTCTGTAGCCAAACTCATCCTGAGCACACACAAACACTCACAGCCGAAGTAAAAACAATAAGTGTGGCTTGATATTGAGTAAGAAAAAGGTTTATAATGCTGTGAGCATGGGTCTGCGGAGAGTATCCGCGATCCCAACTTAGCAGCCCGAAAAACGTTTACCCATTTAAACAGTCGTGGTAGATACCTTGTTTGTTTTAAACATCATAAATACACAAACAACAATGAATACTTACAGGTTGTGTACCCGAATCTCCCGCTGGTCCAAACAAAGTAGGAACAGCATCGTTCTTCAGTGCCCTACGCTGTACATATCCGGCATGAATCGATGAAAGGTTTGGGAAGCTTTGTTTCGTGAAAGGCTGGCAGAGGGTGTGGCCTCTGGGTATTCACACGTCACAGTACCCAGGAAGTAAACAATGGAAAATGAGAAATCTCCAACGAGGCGTTTTGGGGAGGTCTTTTCTGTGTTAGAGTTTTACTCGCTACAGGGTGTACTTTCAGGGTTTTTGACTCTGCAGACCGTTTACATGCATACAAACCTTCATAACACACAAGGGGACGGGTAATAACCGGAGAAGCATGACATGGGACCTTTAATATAATCTGAAAAACCTACAAAATCTTACATAGACATATCTTCATTTCACAATTGACTTAAAACAACATTGTTCTTGAACATATGTTATTTGTCTATGTGGAGGGCAATCTATTTTGATTTGAATGAAGATATTAGGAGAAAACACAGCCGCTATCTCTGCCATCACAATAACAAAGTAACACGTACTCTAAAAGAACTCGATGGGCACATGATCTCTCTGTCAGTATGACTCTTCTGGCTCCACACATTCTCCACATTTAGCTTAAAGGAACATTCATCTTGTTTTTGATTGTAACTGACAAATGATCTAAATCTTAAATGTACTTACTGGTTAATGTGAAAAGATAAAGATGTGTACCACTTAAAGGTCTTCCCTTCCTGTTTGTGTCTGCAGATCATGATGTAGCCATGAACAGATTCAGCCGTCTGTCCAAGAAGAGAGACAACGAAAAGGTAAGCAACCCTCCTCACATCACGTTCATCAGTCACTAATTGAATATTCAAATAAGCAATATTCGTATAGATATTACTTTATTTTATAATTGACTCAGAAGTTCACTCAAAAATAGTAAATACAAGTAAAACTCTGACTCTTTGAGTTTATATAGATAGTTGTCCTGAGTTTATACGTTTTTAATTTCCAGAGGATATTCCTTCCTTTTCCTTTCAATAAAAAAAGCTCAATTTAAACTTAGGTAAAAAACCCATTCAATTGCAGAGACACATTTTGCAATAGAAAAAAAAAAAAAAGATTCTTATATATATATATATACATATATATATATATATATATATATACTTTTTTTCTTTCATTTCTGTAAAACTCAACTTGCAGATCTTAAAGAAACCATTGCCTAAGTGTCTTTTGTTCAAGAGTTGACTGGGGATGCAGTTGCAAGGATGTACAAACTCTCTTCTATATTTGCTGCAAGGGTTAAGTTCCTGCAGGTAGCTTTTATTTTCTATAAAGTAACTAAACCAGCAGCTGCCTCACAAAAAGGGCATATATTGAAATTGCATAATAGGACTATATTGACCTGAAGTATAGGATACAATCTCTCATAAAAACCTTGATATTGGTTTTAGAAGAAAGTCCTGTGTGTTTCAGCTGCGGGCGGAGGCCGTGGAGGACGTCTACACCTCCCGCAAGAAACAGCACCAGACCATGATGCACTACTTCTGCTCGCTCAACACGCTGCAGTACAAGAAGAAGACAGCGCTGCTGGAGCCGCTGCTGGGATACATGCAGGCACAGGTACACGCACACACACACACACACACACACACACACACACACACACATACACATACACATACACATACACGTCGCACATTGATAAGAAACAAAACATTTGATAATGTCGTAATACGGTAAGCAGGTGATTTGAATTACTCCACCTTAAGAACCGGTGCGTACACACACACTTTCACACCACACACGCCCACAATTACCAGCATTAACAGAGGGACCCACACCTATTCCTTATTCCTACAACACACACACAGTGAAAATGTTTGATTGAGCAAAACAAAACTGATGATCATCACATGACACATCGCTTGATCAAAACACAAGAACTGAAGTTACCTACTGTAACTCCAGCTTCTATGAGTATTGGCGTAGCCCTCTAAGGCTATCGCTATTGGGTAATCCCCCTGCGCACCCGCGCAGCACTGAAAACACTTGTAGTCCACGCCCACCCGCAAGGTGGGCCCCACCCCCGGGCTCCCTTCCGGTATAAATAGGAAGGAGGCCCGACAATCTGCTCCCATACAAAATAACTTTTCTTCAGCTATTCGTGGAGCCAGTGGGGCCCAGCACTTAGAGGGCTACGCCAATACTCATAGAAGCTGGAGTTACAGTAGGTAACTTCAGTTCTATTTCGTATATGGCTTCGCCCTCTAAGGCTATCGCTATTGGGTTAAGGGCGAAGCAAGATGTAGTCTGCGCCCCACTGGATCCGCCCGGTACAAGAAGCACAGACACACCTGCTCAGATAATAACCCATGCCTATTGCACCATGCGAATGGCGCATCACAGTCCCTGGAATATAGCATAACATGAATATTTACCATGAGGGGACGAAGGCTGGGAATAATACATACCCGTCCGCTGAGAGAAAGTAGAGACAAAGGTCACACTTTGTCCAGTGACAGAAAGGAGGGGGAATAGCAGCTCTCTGCGTGCAGACAGGCAGGAGAGCGCACAGCTGGGTCCCCAACATCACTCACTCTGACAAGACATTCCGTACGAAATGTGTCAGGGGAAAAAGGGGGACGTCCCTCTCATAAGAGGGAAATACAGGCCACTCTCCGTGTGCCGAGAGGCAGGAGAGAGGCGCACAGCTGGATCCCTGACGTCACTCACTCTGACAGGACACTCAGCACAGGGTGTGTCAGAGAGGAAAGGGAGACATCCCTCAAATACAATTGAATAAATGAACAGGGAGAAGACCAAGATGCAGCAGTGCAAATGTCTTCCACTGACATTCCTCCGTGCAAAGCCGTGGAGGAGGAAACATTCCTCTGGTGGAGTGCGCATTGATGTTCTCCGGGGGATCCACCCCAGCGGAGACATATGTGACACAGCTTCACACAGCCAGTGGAAAGAAGCCAGCCAGGGTGATCACTCTTGACCTAAAAGAGTTTGTGATGACCTTAACCTTAGGCATGAAGCCGGGTTAGCATAAACGGCTGTCCTCCCTGGCGATTGAGGTAGGCTGCCGCGAATCAACACATGTTTGATTGTAGCCTCTGGAGACCCCTCCTGTGGGGGAGACCCCGGGGAATCCCCACGTGATCAGCTGACGTCATGCTGAGCAGCTGTATCACGGAGAGGGCTGTCACCACGCTGTGGGATGTGACACGCTGGATAGGGAGCTGTCAGTTCCTCCACTCGCTGCAGCGAGAGCCGCGCTCTGCTGGCTGAGTTTTATTCCACTCGCAGATAAATGAATGTCTGGGGGGGAAGAGGACAGCTCTTCTTCAAATCCATTATGGAAACCAAGCTTTGACAGATGCGATACGAGATGTAACGTCTGTAAAGCGACTTCCTCCCTGGAGCGAGCCAACAATAGCAGGTCGTCCAGATAAAACCACACTCTCTCATCCATCCTCTGTGTAGTGGCTCCAGCCTTCTATACACTTTGAAAAAATGCGAGGAGCCAGGGAA
>CALSBW010027833.1:65271-78887 GCA_943590975.1 Lindbergichthys nudifrons | reverse complement strand
AAGTGACGTCAGCGGCTTCATTTGCCTAATCCACCCCCAGGAACTCATTTTGGTGTGAACGCGATCTGCTTTAGTTCATCAGAACTAAAAGAGTTCTCATGAACTGAGTTCTCATGAACTATTGTGGGAAAAGTACTTGGTGTGAACGCGCCT
Source organism: Lindbergichthys nudifrons (assembly GCA_943590975.1). Classification (NCBI taxonomy): domain Eukaryota; kingdom Metazoa; phylum Chordata; class Actinopteri; order Perciformes; family Nototheniidae; genus Lindbergichthys; species Lindbergichthys nudifrons. Next base: position 78,734 of record CALSBW010027833.1, on the reverse strand, counting down.
ATAGACTGTATATATGGGCCGCACACACACAAGACCGCAATTATGGCAGAAGCAAAAAAGCCCATAATATATAATTTTCACTCTGAGTGGGAAGATGATTATTTTTGTATTTATTCCAATTCAAAGTCCATCTGTCTCATCTGCAATGCGAGCCTGGCTTTATCGAAGAAGGGTAATTTAGGAGCGGCATTTCAAAACAGTGTACAAACGCTACGAGACGGAATTCCCTCCTAATTCTGCCCTACGCTGCCAAAAGGTGAGGGACCTGAAAGGACAGCTAAATGCACAGCAGTCCATTTTCACCAGGCCCAACAACAAGAGCAAGGCTGCTACCATAGCATCTTATCGTGTCAGTCACGTTCTTGCGAAACACATGAAGTCTTTCAAAGACGGCGAAGTTGTGAAAGAAGCATTCCTGGAGGCTGCCGACGCGCTTTTTGGGGACAGTAAAAATAACACATTTCAACAGGTTTTTGATATAATAAAAACTCAAGTTAGATACCGTTATTAATCAGCTGTATTATTGTACAAAATGGTATAAGAATGCAAACTTAAATTGATTATAGTCTATTATCAATTCAGGTTAAGAAACTAGTGTTGCTTGCATCCTATTTTAAAGGCATTTATTTTTATACTCTACTAAAATTCAACAAAAAAAGGGTTTGATTCTATTAATCTTGTCTTTTTTATTGCACTTTGGCAGCAGATTCCTTTGTAGCTTCAGATCTGAGTTGTCTTATTAGTAAGCCTAATTTATACTTTTTTAGCAACACTATTTTTATATAATGGCAAAGAAAGGGTTCAGAGTCTTTTCTTTTTTTCCTGTGTCATATGTGGCAGCACTGTTCAATGTTTCTTGAAAACATTACCCACTGTAGTATGTGACGTGTGAATAAACTCCAACTCTGTATCAACAACACTGTTGTGTAACTTCAGTTAAATACTTGTATGTGTGTAGATTAGAAAGATGTAAGATAAAGGATCTTATCGTACCTAGTATTAATCGTACAAAGGTCAGTTTTATACAAGTAGAAGTGTGTATTTACCTGGTAGTAGGCTGTCAGTAATGGCTACGCCTCTATTTGGACTGGTAGATCTCGGCAGACTGGCAACTTTAAAAGTAGCTCTCGGTTCAAAAAAGGTTGGGCACCCCTGACCTATAGGATGGGAAATTGCTGACCTATTTTAAACTTACCTTGTGTTTTCACTCTCACTTAAGTCCCTCTCCCTTTGCCATCAATCCAAAATCAGCTAAGCTGCAACATAATACAGACAGGTAATAATCAACAGAATCACAAGGACATAATATGGCTCTGCTAAAAACACTCACTCATAAATTACGTTTTTGTTTACTGTTTAGAAGTCTCAAATATGCACTCTAAATCCATATCAATAGATGTATTATTGCGATGTATCACAAAAATTGCTCTCTTCCTTATTATTACGTAACGTTAACTATAATATACTAGCTTGAACTCCAAAATGGATATCCTCATTTCACCACCTCCACCCACTACAATCACACGCCCCAATGTTATATTTAACTAATATTTAACTCCCTCCACCCCGCATAAAATTAGGTTTAGAAGCCCCTTTTCTCTAATTCCACAACGTTGGACGAAATGACATTAAGAGAACAGAATTTACAATTAAAAGGCTGATCATGGTTAACGTGTGTTGCTAACTTTATCCGGTATCCTAGCCTAATCTGTTATCTGTAAACGTAGATGTCGCAACTCTTCTATTATAGGGCTCTGGTGCCACCCTGTCAGAGGGCAGACAGGAATCCCTGCTTCAGGCAGTTTGCAGAACAGCTTTGACCGTCAAAGAAACAAGATGGCGCCTGTGTCGGCATGCCGCTCCCTCAGCTCTCTGCCTTTAGCTATCCTGATCTAACATGCCACATACCTTGATCTAACATGCCAGAGGCTGTTCACCTTGGAGACCTGCTGCGGATATGGGTACTGCTTTTGTTCTATGTATGTCAAAATATCTCTGCTCTGCTCGTCTATGATCGCCAAGCTCTCCTCCACCTCAGACCCTCACTGGAGTTTATACTGCTGCCCAAACCTACATCTGGCAACCGTTGTTGTAGCAAACACTGTGGTGGTGGCTTAAAGCCCCCCTCCGCTACGCGCCGTTCGTTAGATGAGGCTGGTTATATTTAATAAAGAAGGAATTCAAAACACCGGAATAAAGGTTATAACAATAATCTGATTTTACTGGTAAAAAACAAAACACGTATACAAGTTTACAGAGTACTCCGGACTTTCAATTTCTACTGCTGTGCGATACAGGTATCGGGACCAGCCAGTCAGTAAACAGGAAGCATTTTACATGCATAAACAACAGTATTCATATCCATATTTTGGGGCGGAGATGTGTTGACTTCTTCCTTCCCATTTTACTCCGAAGCGAATCAGAGAGTCCGTGGGGAGGAGCTGTGTGAGCTGCTCACTCCCCCAGGTGTTTTTACTGGTTGGATTCACTTCTGGTCGGGTCCAATAAAGCGAATCAGAGTTCTGGGAAAAAGTATGTTTTCTTCTGAGCAGAGCGTGAGATTCGGACAATCTTATCCCTGCACCTATATTCACTCCTTTACTTTCCCAAGGAATATTTTACACAAACTATTCTTTCCCAGACAACCAAACATTGTACACAGATATATTGATGCCCAGAAAGAACCGTGAAAAGAATATGGGTGTGTGCTGGTGGGAGGAGGTGTATGTGTGTGTAACAGGACCTCTGGGTCAGTGAGTTGTAAGTGAGATGGGATTACTTAAAACAGTTCAAACAATACATGTTCACTAAAATACAATTCAAAATAATACATGTTTACTTCAATACAGTTTAGAACCATATCTGTTTACTGTAATCCCTCTTTTGATCTCACCTCAAGAGATCAACATATACACAGCATTTGAAACATAACCACTGTCATTCTTTTCTACTGTGTCTGTCCCAACATTTATATAAATCCATCAGAAGCTGGGATTTAGAGCACTTTAAACCTTTAGGAACAGTCCACCATAACAACTTCTTATGACAGTGGAGGGAGACCAAAATATGTAAAAAAAATGTGTCCTTGTCGGCTGAGTCATCGTACTCTTCCCCCTCCGACGCGTAAGCCAACAAGGCCATTTGGTACGAAGGGGAAAGGGCAGCTTTTCCCTCAATGGTGGAACTGATGAGTCTATCACACGATGAGCGGATACAAGGCACACAGCAACAACCACATGTCACTAAAATAGAAATAAAAGTAGCCACAGAAATTAGAAGACTGTTGGGGTGAGGCAGACATATTTAACGAGACCTGAGTATGATTTGTCAGAGTTGGAACATGGGGCGATTGCGCACAGATCTATTAGGACTAATTAGAGAACCTTCGCCACCACGAGGAAATTCCTTTTGGATTTTGTCGGAAGACTTTAATGTGTGAACTATGAATTAAGGTTTTAGATTAGAAAATAACCCCAGCATGATATGTTTAGTATGATTATAATGTTGTAACGAGAGAAGGTAAAACCCTGTATATGACATATTTTTCAAATAAACTGATCCCACCTTTTGGATTGGGACAACTTAAAAGATATCTGCACTCTCCTCTCCTGCTTCAAAGGTAAGATTGCACCCTGCCACACTCACACTTAGTATAGGGCCACACCTCATTTACTGATATCAAAATCCTTCGGGATCGCTTAAACAGATTAAGAGGGTCGTCTGAATTGAAACAGCAGTTCATTGAACCTGGTTCTTCAGGGAGTTAATAGAGGTGAGATCTTGCTGACGTAGGTGGATCTGAGGCAAGGCAAGTTTATTTATATAGCACCTTTCAACACAAGGCAATTCAAGGTGCTTTACATAAAACATATCATATATATTATTCTGAAATGGACCAATCTGCACAATGAGTACTTTTACTGTCGCTACTTTAACTATATTTTGATGAGAATACTTTTCTACTTTTACTTGAGGAACATTTTGAATGTAGGACTTTTACTGTAACAGAGTATTCCTACACTCTGGTACTTCTACTTTTACTCAAGTACAAGACCTGAGTACTTCTACTTTTACTCAAGTACAAGATCTGAGTGCTTCTACTTTTACTCAAGTACAAGATATATACTTATACCACCTCCGTTTATAGCCTATGAAAAAAACTATTTGAAAACAAAGGCTAAAGCTAACGTTAGCAGATAGTGACAATGTATGCTAGTTAGCTAGCTCAACAACGATTCCTTAAATAATATTGCGACAGGAAAACTTTTCAGTGCACATCACGCTCTGCCGCTCCGACAGGGAGCTCTGCTCTGAATACCTGAACGGCCCGTTCTAACAGCTGTTCACCAGCGGTCCAGTCTGTGCCACAGTGACTCCGGACCGCACAGTTAATATTAACTAACGCACCGTAGGTAATGTAGCTGCTGAAGCTAGACCCTCATCCCGGAGCAGCAGAGCCTTATTATTATACATCCATGAGCCGAGCCGACAGGCAGGAAGACTCGAGCACACAGCTCGCGCTTCATTATAATATATAAAAAAAGAACACCATGCGTGCCATGATGGCACAAAACAGCTCGCGGCCGCAGATTACTCCGGGTCCCAGACCCCCCCCATACCCCAAAAATATTTGTATTGCAGATCTACATGAATCACACAAACGACCTATTTTGGATTAAAAACGGCGAATTTCGCCGAAAGGTGACAAGTTTGCATCCCTGCTTTTTAATGTCCTCAACTCGATCATTAATCCCTGTGATGCTTCTCCAATTGTGCCATCGACTACTCTCTGTGATACATTTCTTACATTTTTTATCGAAAAAGTATCTGCTCTTAGTTTGAGCCCACACTAGTGCCACCCCAGATTCTGCTCCTTTTTTGTGCCCTGCTGTCCTTGACCACTTTGAGCCTGTATCCCTCTCTTCTCTCTCGGATGTAGTCAAGCACCTGCGGCCGACAAACTGCACCTCAGATAGCATTCCCTCTCGCCTTCTCAGAGACGTTTTCGAATCAGTTGGAGCAAGTGTTTTATTGCTTGTAAACACCTCTCTTAGCTCAGGATGTGTCCCAGCTGCCTTCAAACATGCCGTGGTGCAGCCACTACTTAAAAAGAAAAATCTCGACCCCTCCATTCTCGCAAATTTGAGGCCCATCTCCCAGCTACCTTTTTTATCTAAAGCAAACATGCAAACAGCAGAAGTTGAAGATGAATAATTACATGGAGAGGACGCTGGCGTTGACTGTTCGCCGCTTCTCCGCCTCTGTTACCCTCTATCACCCTCAGCTACCATTCGTTCCTGCAAAAACCTTTCGATTTGGACTACTGCCCTGCACTGCACATTGTTTTTAACATTTTTAACTTACTTTACCTTCTGCCTCTGTTGCTGGCTGAAGCCGGCTGCCCTCACTCAGCCATCAAAGTGCCGGGTGGCTATTGCTATCTGCTACATCGCCTATTTGTCTGTCTCCATCCCACGCAACATCCGTGGACTCTCTCTGCCTCCTGCCTTCATCTCTGGAGTGCATCTGTCCTGTCCCGCTGTTCGCATCCTCCTGCCATGTCGTGGATCTTCCTCGTCTCCACAACAATCCTCCACCTCTGTGCACCTAGCCTGCTAGCCGCTATCACTGCTAACACACTGCTCCCAGCCTTTCCACCTGTCATCATGCTGAAATACTCCATCTCACAGCTTCTGTCACTCAACATCTCCTCCACCCCGTCTTCCATCTCAGTCATCAGACTTCTTGGACTCCTTTGTCGACCCCGCTACATTCACCGAAGCACCCGCCGCAGTTTTGTTTACTTTCAGCACGGACAATCCATAGCATCCATCTGCTCTACCCAATGCACACCTGACGCGTCATCAGAATGCAACTCCTACTGCTCCTCTTACACTCTCCCCCGCTCACCCCCACTCCCAGCTGCATGAAATACCCGGAGCGGATCCCACTCCCCTCCGCCGCCCAACACATATAACAACACATATAACAAGCCATTTCTCCCCACCATCAAGCCCCCCTCCTCTGCCTCCCCTCTCGTGCCCACTCCCGCGCTGCTAACCTAGACAACCTCATACCAATCCAGCCTGCCACCACCCCTCCAACCACCCACTTGACTAATCTTGCCCTCCTCAATATCCGGTCACTCAACAATATAGCCCACATCCTCCACGAAATAATTCTGGACAAATCCATCGACTTCCTTCTGCTCACTGAAACCTGGCAACAACCCACTGACTTCTTCTCCCTCAATCAAACATCCCCTCCTGGTTTTAATTACATCACTAAACCCCGCCCCTCACGCCGTGGTGGTGGGCTGGCTGTCATCTACAACCAGAACATCCGGACTACAGAACTCACCCTCCCCTCAGTATCATCCTTCGAATTCCTCGCCTTCAAAACCCCTCCCTCACTGACAGTTATCCTCATTTACCGCCCCCACAAACCACACCCCTCCTTCCTCTCTGATCTCACTGAACTCCTCACCATTGCTTCATCCCTCTCCCCACGTATGTTACTCCTCGGCGACCTCAACATCCACATGGACTCCCCCACCTGCAAACTCGCTTCTGAATTCTCCTCCCTTCTGGACAATTTCTCATTCACCCAACATGTCACCTTCCCCACCCATGATAAAGGACACATCCTAGACCTTGTCTGCTCCACCAACCTCCCAGTACTCGACCTCCACCCCTGCCCCTTTCCCCTCTCTGACCACAAACTCATACACTTCACCATCGCCTCCCCCGTCCGCCACCCGCCCCCACACAGGAACATCATCTTCCGTAATTTACGCTCTGTCGATCCCCAGCACCTCTCCGACCTGCTATCCTCTACTCTCCCCCTGGACTCGAACCTCAGCTCACCCGATGAACAACTCAACCACCTTAATTCCACCCTACTCGCCTCCCTCAACAGCCTGGCCCCCCTCAAAAGGAAAAACGTCACTTTCAAAACCTCCTCACCCTGGTTCACCCCTGCACTCCGAAAGTTGAAGCAAACCGGCCGCCAGCTTGAACGCCTAACCATGAAATCATCCCTCACAGTTCACCACGAATCCTATAAACTCCATCTCACTACCTACAGAGACGCCCTCACTGCCGCAAAATCTGCTTACTTCACCACCATCTTTACCGATCCCTCCCGTAACCCCAGGACCCTCTTCTCCACCGTCAACAAGCTCCTCAAACCCCGTGCTGACACCCTCTCTTCATCCACTTCCACCTTATGCAGTTCATTCCTCCAGTTTTTCCCACCCCTCTACTGAAGTCCTGCCTCCCCGTCCTCTGCCCTTACCTTGTCAACCTTTTCAACTCCTCCCTGTCCCAAGGAACCGTTCCCTCTGCCTTCAAAACTGCTGCTGTCACTCCCATCCTCAAGAAACCCGGTCTGGATCCCTCCTCCCTCAGTAATTACCGCCCCATCTCCAACCTCCCCTTTCTCTCAAAAACACTAGAACGCATCATCTCCATACAACTCCACCGCCATCTCCAAACAAATCACCTTTTTGAACCCCTTCAGTCTGGTTTTCGTCCCCACCACAGCACAGAAACGGCTCTCATCAAAGTCCTCAATGACCTCCTCACCTCTGCTGACACCGGTTCCCTTAACATCCTCATCCTCCTCGACCTGAGTGCAGCCTTCGACACCGTGAGCCACAACATCCTGCTCACCCGACTCCAGGACATCGGTATCGAAGGTACTGCACTCAGGTGGCTCCAGTCCTACCTCTCCGACAGATCCCACTTCATCTCCCTCAACAACCACTCCTCTGCCACAGCTTCAGTCACCCAAGGTGTTCCCCAAGGTTCAGTACTCGGCCCCCTCCTCTTCATCATCTACATCCTCCCCCTTGGTCAGATTCTCCGCCACTACAACCTGGACTTTCACTGTTACGCTGACGACACACAGATTTACCTCAGCACCAATTCCCCCCACAACCCCCTCCTCACCCACATCGAATCCTGTCTGACTGCAATAAAATCCTGGATGGCACACAACTTCCTCAAACTCAACAGCAATAAAACTGAACTCCTCCTCATCGGCTCCAAATCCACCCTCAGCAAAGCCCCCAACCTGACACTCACCATCGATGGCACCCCTGTTTCCCCCTCCACCCAGGCACGCAACCTTGGCGTGATATTTGACCCCACCCTCTCCCTCGAGCCCCACATCCGCCAAGTTGTAAAAACCTAATTTTTCCACCTCCGCAATATTGCCAAACTCCGTCCCTCTCTCACCCGCCCCGCAGCTGAGCGACTCATTCACGCCTTCATCTCCTCCCGCTTGGACTATTGCAACGCACTCCTCTACGGCATCAGCACTACATCCCTCAATAGACTTCAGCGTGTCCAGAACGCAGCCGCCAGACTCCTCACCCACACCAAATCATGGCATCATATCACCCCGGTCCTCAAAGAACTTCACTGGCTCCCCGTTTCACACCGCATCCATTACAAACTCCTGGTACTCACCTACAAAGCCCTCCACCACCTGCCCCCCCCCCTACCTCACTGACCTCCTCATCCTCTACCAACCACCCCGGTCCCTCAGATCCACCTCAGCCGGTTTGCTTTCCATGCCCAAGGCCAAACTCCGGAGCTTTGGGGACAGAGCATTCTCTGTGGCAGCCCCGAAGCTCTGGAACTCCCTCCCCCAAGACCTCCGTGAGTCTGAGTCCCTCACCCTGTTCCAGTCCCGCCTCAAAACCCATCTCTACAAGTCTGCATATCCATAAGCCCCCCCCCCCTCTCAACCAACTTCCTCCTGACTGCTTTTCTGTTTTTTTTTTGTTTTCTTGTTGTTTTATTGCCTGTCCTTGTCTGTCTACCCTTCCCCAAATGTAAAGCGTCTTTGGGTTGAGAAAAGTGCTATAAAAATAAAATGTATTATTATTATTATTAAAGCCCTGGAGCGAGTAGTCTATGTCCAGCTACAGTCGTTCTTAACCTGTTAAGCCCGAGAGACCCCGGTACCGGGGCACTGCCGCAACATTTTGCATGAAAAAGTGTCTGAGGGCATGTTCATTTAATAAACTATGAATGTTTTATATCCATGTAACGGGAAGAAACTCATCTAAGTGATCATTTTTTTTTTTTTTCAAAAGAAAACCCACAATGCTAACACTGAGCCTCTGAATTAGCAAAGAGCGAAAAATGCTAACAGATTACTGCACCGAAAATCACTCACAAAACCTTATTATTTATATTTTCTCCACATCCATGACATCGATTCACATCGTGAGGTGACACAGAATCGATGGGTACCCTCATTATCACTGAATTATACGGAATCGTGACGTTATAAACAAAAACAGACATCAAAACAGGTGGTGCTAGGTAGCTAAAAATGCTAACATGGTTACCTTGGCTCTGTTGTCTCTCCAAAGTGGTCTTCAATGGCATTAAAACAATAAAAACGCTGCTGAAGTTAATCCATAGGTTAATCCAATGTGTCTGTGTCCCTTTGAAATTATTTCTGATAATCCATGAGCAATGAGATTGATAATCCATGTTTTTCCGTTTCTAGCTGTCATAGCTAGAATGTAGCTTCACTCCAATGCAAAATTACATGCGCAAAGCCCCCACCTTTTTGTTTCACAATGAGTGTGTGTGGAGGACTCCCCCTTCGATTCTATTGGCTCTAACGGTCAGAAAGAGCAAAATCGAGCAAGGGGGGCCAGAGATATGGAAAATCCACCCAAATGACCCCAGAAGTGGTTTCTTTTTGCTAAATCTCTCTAAAAAGGTCAAATGTCACTTGTTTTGCATCAATATTGATACAGGGTACTTATTATATGTTGTACTTTGGATTCCTAAAGCTTTTAGTCTACCTTACCATCATCCAAGGGTAGTTTTCACTATAAGTAAAAAATAATTTTTGGACGGACACTATCATTTACAGTTTTTTACTATGTAAAATCTGAATTTTCTTTAAAATAAAAAACATCTACCGTAATTTTCGGACTATAAAGCGCACCTGCATATAAGCCGCAGCAGCTAAATTGAATGATGTGTACATATATAAGCCGCAGGTGTTTTAATGTTTAATTACCATATGTAAGGGTTCGTGCACAGAGGGGATTGTCGGGAAAGAGATGGCTGTTTGAGGAAGCTCCCATTTATTAACATTTGCATATTTGCATAACGTATTCAAGTGTTACCATTTAGTGCAATAGTAGCTACAGAACATGTACTGTGCTGTGTAAACTGTACTGTATCACATAGCGTTTCAGACACACACACTTTTCAACTTTCAAACTTAGGAGAGGTTACGTCTTCTTTGTGTTATAAGATAGGACTGGGTCAGTCAAACCTGGTCGTTATTCCGCGGAGCTCCTGTCCCGGTCCCTTGCGCTCTCTCGGCCCGGTGTCTACAGGGCTAGCGATCCCCCGCAGCTAGCAACAGGCCTTCAAAACAATGTTAGAGGCGGTCCTGAAACAGCGTCAAAACGGGTATATTTCCCGGGCTTTAATATACGCTTTGTTTCACTCGTTTGTTGTTTTGTTCCTCCGTGTTTTCAGAGTAATAACGGTGCGGCTAATCTATGGATTTGTACAGCTCCGACGACTCCGCAGGGTCGAAAAATGGGAAAAAAGTCGCGGCTTATAGTGCGAAAATTACGGTATATTGATTCTGACTTTTCTACATCCAACTCACAGGTTTATCATTACTTTGAGAAAAAAGATTATTAATTTAACCCTTTTAGAAGGGAAGATATGGTCATTTGTTCTGGGAATGTCATTTTTTAGCCTGAGACCTGAAAAACAGGCTCAGGGCTTAACAGGTTAACCACGCATGGCATCCATGAAAAGTTTCAGTCTGGCTTCAAACCTATGCACAGTACTGAAACAGCCCTTTTAAGAGTTTTTAATGATCTGCTCCTGGCCGCCGACACAGGTAGTGCAGCTGTCTTGGTGCTGTTAGACCTGACAGCTGCCTTTGACACTGTGGACCATAGCATCCTGTTGTCACGGCTTGAACAGTCCGCAGGCATCACAGGCACTGCCCTTGCATGGTTCAGGTCCTACCTGACAGACCGTAGCTTCTCAGTGCAGCTAGGTACCTTCTCCTCTGCTAAAGCCCCTCTTACCTGTGGGGTTTCCCAAGGTTCGATCCTGGACCCCATCCTTTTTCTATTGTACATACTGCCCCTAGGCTCAATTCTCACAAAACACAATATCCCCTTCCATTGTTGCGCTGATGATGTACAGATCTATCTGCCTCTCAATCCAAATGTCAACTCACTACAGCAGCTGATGGACTGCTTAACAGAGATCAAATCCTGGCTGAGCCAAAACTTCCTCAACCTCAACGAGAGCAAGACTGAGGTCATCTTTTTTGGACCCCCCCCCCCCCTCTGTCACGAACCTTGGAGTGACCTTCACTAGCGCTTTTAAATTTGATAAGCAGGTCAGCACCGTAGTCAAGACCTGCTTTTTCAAAATACGACTATTGGCCAAGACCAAGTCGTTTTTATCTTTTAAAGACCTAGAAAGGGTTATTAACGCCTTTGTTACCTCGAGACTGGATTACTGCAACGCTCTGTATGTGGGTATGGACCAGGCATCAATTAGACGCCTGCAGCTAGTTCAGAACGCAGCTGCACGTCTTCTCACTAGCCATAAAAAGCGTGACCACATCACCCCAATTCTGGCCTCACTACACTGACTTCCAGTTTGGTTCAGAATTGATTTTAAACTCCTTTTATTTGTTTTCAAAGCCCTAAATGGGCTGGCTCCGGCCTATATAGCCGAACTCCTCCATCGCTACACCCCAGCCAGAGCCTTAAAGGTCCCATGTCATGGCCATTTCCACTGATCATAATTCCATTGTTGAGGTATACTAAAATAGATTTATACCGTGCAATTTTCCAAACTCACATAGGTTTCGCATACAGCATCTCTGTAAAGTATGTGTATTCACCGGTATTCACTCTCTGCCCTAAACGGCTTGTTTGAGCTCCTGCCCCCCCCCCCACTTCCAGTGTGCTCCGATTGGTCAGCTCGGCCACTCTGTTCTGATTAGTCAACCACCAGAGAGGCTCCGCCCATGTCTAACAAAGTGTTTTTTCGGCTCTGAGCGGAGCATCAGTTTTTGTATAAGCTAACCTACGTTTGCTAGTTGTTCAGTGTAATATGCCAACCTACTATGAACAAAAGCTAGTGGTTCATATTAGGCTAGCAATAATGTATTTACAATTGCAATCTTATACGATAGTCTGCTACGTGTCGGCCATTCTTTTTAGCTTGCATAAAAACAATGTTTTTCCTAGCGTGTCTAGCTATAGGTAGCCTTGTTGTTTAGCTTTGTATCATACATGCTAGGAAAGCCAACTATAATGTAATTAAGTTTCGCGACTGACCGTACGGTAAATCACCCGGAGTATACTGTATATGAGTATTTCGTGTGTGAATGCAGACATTCTCGTGCTATGAGAAACATGTAAGACCATCTGCTGACATTGTAGTTGATATATGAAAACGCTAGCAACTTCGTTAGCCTAGTTAGCACTGTGTCAATGGCTTGTTCTGTGTAATAAAACCACTATGAACAAAAGCTAGTGGTTCATATTAGGCTAGGAAGAACGTGTTTACAATTACAATGTTATACGGGTAGTCTGCTACGTTCGGTCATTCATTGTAGCTGGCATGAAAACAATGTTTTCGCCTAGCATGTCTACTTCTCGGTAGACTCGTTGTTTATCTCGGTAGCATACACGCTATGAACGGTAGCTCGGTTAGGAACGCCAACTATAATGTACTGACCGTAGGGTAAATCACCCGGAGTATACTGTTTATGAGTATTTCGTGTGTGAATGCAGACATTCTCCTGCTATGAGAAACATGTAAGGCCATCTGCTGACATTGTAGATATATGTAAACTAGGGCTGTCAAGTTAACGCGTTAATAACGCATTAACGCCACAAATTATTTTAACACGATTAACGCATGTGTATTTTTTGTCCTCGGCCGCCCCGTAGTTCAGAGCGCATCGAGTTTAAAATACCATCTACAAGCTGATGCTGACAGCCCCGCTCCTGCCGCCCGCTTGTGGCAGACCACACTTCCATGCTCACCGGCAGGCCCGGACTGTCCATTGGGAGGACCGGGAGGGTGAGTGTATGTGTGGGGCGAGCGAGGCACACCTTGCGTGTTGTTGTTGTTGTTAGCATCTGGTGCTAGCTAGCTGTGCTAACGGATATAAGGAGCTGTTTCAATGAAAACAGAGGAGCGACATTTCGCCGACAACTGCGCCGAGCACTTGACTTTATGCAGTTAGCCAGACAGTGGGACATTGTACGAAAAGTCAGCACGGATAGTGCGCGCAACATGATTGCAGCGTCCAGGCAGCTCCCGTTCGAGCATATATGCCTTGAGCTGCACATAGCTCCAACGATCCATCACAGTGTCTCCACATTCACACACACACACACACACACACACACACACACACACACACAC
>CALSBW010027833.1:35993-65171 GCA_943590975.1 Lindbergichthys nudifrons | reverse complement strand
CACACACACACACACACACACACACACACACACACACACGTGTATTATTGTATGAGAGAGGTTCCAGGTTGAATTGAGGCGAATATTTGTAATGTTCAGAGGTTGTTGTGTTTAATATTCATGAGAATATTTGTCATTGTTCAAATGATAATAAACAAACATATAAAGCATATTTGTCCACTCATATGTTGATATGAGTATTAAAAACTTGAAAAATATCCCTCTAAGGTACATTTAGAACAGATAAAAAATGTGCGATTAATCGCGATTAACTATGGACAATCATGCGATTAATTGCGATTAAATATTTTAATCGACTGACAGCCCTAATGTAAACGCTAGCAACTTCGTTAGCCCAGTTAGCACTGTGTCAATGGCTTGTTCTGTGTAATAAAACCACTATGAACAAAAGCTAGTGGTTCATATTAGGCTAGTGTAGCAGAATGAGAGTCCTAATCCCTTGTAAAGCATATTCTCCTCGTTTGGCTCTTGTGAGCATATCACCACCAGGGGGCACCCTATAAAAGGGCAGAAGTCTCTAGCTGGCTGTCTCTTGTTTGTTGGTACACAGACCTGCCCCACTTGCGTGTTTGCCGTGTTTGCTTCCGCCACCGGTATGTTGCAGTTGCATTGCTCGCTTCAGGAAAGGTTCTGCAATTTGCCAGCGTATTGATACTTAACCCTGCTTTGCCTCACCTAGTGGAGGATCCTCCGGGTGCAGCCTGTCAACGCAGCCATAAAAAGCATGAAGCTCTCCCCTCTCTGCGTCATCGATAGGAAAGCCTGATCGGTATGTGCGCTGTACGGCGATCTATTTAGTCAATCCACCTCATTACTTTTATTGATATTAACGCTGTATTTGTATTTATTCATAAACTTAGGGCCAATCCAATGATTAAGGGACATCTGCTGTTTTGCTTCACCGGAGAAAGTGTGTTTATCGGCAGTAACGTCACAAGTGCTGTTGATCCTGCCTAAATGTTTGGGCTACTGCTACCACATTGTTGCTTCTGATTGGTGCTTCTGGCCAGTGAGGCTCGCTCACCAGTTAAAGTGCTGCTTTAACTGCACGCCTTCCTGCTGCCTTGCTTGGGCCGATACTCGAAGTGTGGAAGTCACTGAACTTGTTTTATTCTTAAATGTTTACACAAGTTGTTATCATCTGTTTATGAGAACATATTTGATATTGTGTTTGTTTATTACTTTGATTTATGTATTTAACTCCCATTAACTGCGTTTCCCTCTTTGTTTCCCTACTTAGTTACTGAGAGCTGAAGGTGGTGGTGCTGGTGTCCAAGGTGGTGGTTTTCCTCTCTTCTTTTGTGTGTGATGTGCTCCCCCGGGATTTGATTTCCTGCACGTATGACTGGAGTGATTTAAGTTTGGTTTGTTTGGGGATCCTTCCACTCACTTGTCAACCTTATCCCCCCACTGGTAAGCCTCAGCCCCTAATTCATTTTTCCCCTTTGTGCTACAGCCCTGTGCGACTGTTTTGAACTGCATTTTAAACTATTGACTTGTGCTAAATAAAATTGTATATTTTTGATAAATTGAAACCACGTCTTCTGCTCAATTAGTATTCGAACCTATGTGTCCTCTCTATAACTGAAAAAAAGTGTTAATATTTCCTTGGGTGAAACTCCCAAGGTGGCGTTGTCGTAATTGTGAATGGTGTAATCAAACCAACTTTAACAAATACATTCACCTATCCTCCCCTCTGCGGCCACTGCCACACTAGGAAGAACGTGTTTACAATTGCAATCTTATACGGGTAGTCTGCTACGTTCGGTCATTCATTGTAGCTGCCTGCCATGAAAACAATGTTTTCGCCTAGCATGTCTACCTCTCGGTAGCGTCGTTGTTTATCTCGGTAGCATACACGCTATGAACGGTAGCTCGGTTAGGAACGCCAACTATAATGTACTGACCGTAGGGTAAATCACCCGGAGTATACTGTCTATGAGTATTTTGTGTGTGAATGCAGACATTCTACTGCTATGAGAAACATGTAAGGCCATCTGCTGTCATTGTAGTTGATATATGTAAACGCTAGCAACTTCGTTAGCCCAGTTAGCACTGTTTTGAACTGAACCTGAGATTCCAACAGTATATATGCTTGGCTGGGAGAGGGTGCGTCATAGATGTCACGATGCCCAGGAAGAACATGAGAAATCTCCAACGAGGCGTTTTGGGGAGGTCTTTTCTGTGTTAGAGTTTTACTCCCTACAGGGTGTACTTTGAGGGTTTTTGACTCTGCAGACCGTTTACATGCATAAACACCTTCATAACACACAAGGGGACGGGTAATAACCGGAAAAGCATGACATGGGCCCTTTAAGGTCGGCTGACCAGCTGCTGCTGATAGTGCCCAAGACCAGGCTCAAAACCCGAGGGCACCGAGCATTCGCAGCAGCGGGCCCTAGGCTCTGGAACACTCTGCCCCTCCACGTGAGGTCGGCCCAGACATTAGGGGTTTTTAAATCAACACTTAAAACTCACTTCTTCTCTCTCGCCTTCTAGCCTTTTCGTATCAAGCTCAACTTTTGTGGAATTAGCTTCCAGTTTGTGTTCGGGCGGCAGACAGCCTATCCGTTTTAAGAGTACGCTTAAGACCTTCCTTTTGATAAAGCTAATAGTTGATAAAATAATGAAATGAGAGTGCGTTGACGCAGATGCCTCTTCACCTACATTTTGGTTCTTGCTCTTTCACTTAAATCCTAAAAACTTGGATCTTATATTTAAAACTAAGGTTATTACTACTCTTTCTATTTTCTCTTTATCCAAAACCTTTTCCCTCTATGACCTCACAAGGTTTTATTAGAGGGAAACAGGTTTGCAGAGGGGCTTATCCCTTACGCAAAGAAAATATATTTCCCATATATTAACTGTCAATATATTGCATTATTTTGTTTTCTGATTTACTGGTTAATTGAAAAGATTTAATAAAGGAAATCTTGCTGTTTGCTACACCAAGTGATACTGATTAATAATCAACATGAAAAACATATTTATTCATATCTACAAAATATATTGAAAATATATTGAAGATATATAGAATAATATATTGTGTTAATATATTACAATATATTGATATATTGAATAATATATTGTGATAATATATTGTAATATATGGGATAATACATCAGTAATTGCCGCTTTCCATATATTGAGTAATATATGTAAATATATATAATATATTGGTTGCTTATATATGTGAACATACATTTACTATATATTAACATTTATATGGGGACATGTACTATATATATTCACAAATATATGGGGACATGTATGTACTATATATGCAGATTTATATGGGGACATGTATGTAGAATATATTCACAATTATATGGGGACATGTACTATATATATTCACAAATATATGGGGATATGTATGCGCTATATATTCACAATTATATGGGGACATGTATGCACTATATATATTCAGATTTATAAAAGACCATGTACGTACCATATATTCTGAACATGAGTGCAATATATGTTCACAATGAGGAGAAATGCATGTTCTGATAAAAAAAATCTTTCATTTCATTTCAAACCTTTATTTATGCAGGTGAATCCCATTGAGATCATTGATCTCTTTTTCAAGGGTGACCTGCTGCAAGTAGGTTCCACATGAATACATATAAACATAACAGAAAAACAAAAAGGACATCATACAGCATATTTACAGTGACTACAGTTTACATAGCTAGTAACATTTACAGGTTCCAATAGTTTCTGATTGGATAATATCCATCCTTGCTTTAAAAACATTTAGTGGAACCAAATTGCTCAGACTATTCCAAGTTAGCGGAGCTGCGCATCTAAATGCTATCTCCCCTAAGACAGTCCTAGCAGTTGGCACATTTAATAAAATCACAGCATTCGATCTCAGGCAGTAGCCACTTACAATTCGCCGTGAGATCAGGGAGCAGATGTAGGAAGGAAGTTTCCCTAACATGGCTTTGTATATAAAAATGTACCAGTGACTGAGCCTCCGTACAGTTAGTGAAGGCAAACCTGCCCTTGCATACAGGGTACAGTGATGGGTTAATGCTTTACAGTTTGTCACAAATCTCAGTGCACTGTGATAGGCGGCATCTAACTTGACCAGGCAATTGGCAGGTGCATTCATATAAATCAAATCACCATAGTCCAGTACAGGTAAAAAGGTCACAGTGACTAGCCTTTTTCTGGCCTCGAGCGAGAAACAGGACTTGTTCCTGTAAAATAAACCTAGCCTAACCCTCAGTTTTTTAAGCAGGTTATTGACATGAAGTTTAAAAGTGAGACAATCATCAAGCCAGATACCAAGGTATTTGTAACAGGTAACCACTTCAAGTTGTATTCCTTGCGTAATTACAATATCTAAAACAGGCTCTGGTGTCTTTTTAGCTTTTGAAAAGAGCATTACCTTGGTTTTATCAACATTTAAAAGAAGCTTAAGCGCTGAGAGCTGAGTCTGAATAATGAGAAGCTTAATTTGTTTTTTTCTATCAATGTGTAACAGTTATCAAAATACTCATTAAAAGAAGGACAAGGAAAGAATAAAAGAAAAGGCCTATAAACAACACATTATGTAATGACTCAAGAACATTTTCATGTAATTATGTAATAAAACCCACATTTTGTAATAATCTGCTGCATTCTGTAACAGCCTGAACGCAATATAAAATACATTTCCCTGCATTTTGTAATAGATTATTACATTTTGCAATGGTTATTACAAAATGCGTGAGTTGCCCTTTTAAAAAACTGTAATATTCATTATGTAACCATAACCAAACTGTAAATATATCTCAAAATTGATGTTGATATACATGTTGGCTAATGAATATGGTAACACTTGATCTAGTTTTGGCCAATGAAAGATATTCTACTGAAATATTTTTAAATTATGAGTAAGGATGATTCATGGTTGAATAAATAAATAAACAGTTGTAATGTTATTGTTTGCAACTCATTTTGTAATAACCACAGCAATATGTAATAATATATTTCAAAATGTGGCGACATGTATTACATATTTGCATTGAACTTGTTTACTACATAATGGGCAAATTATTACCAAAGGAGGTGTTATTACATAATGAAGGGAAAATGTATTACATTTTGTATAGGTATAGTTAATAAATGATGCATTGTTATTTCATACAGGGCCAAAAAGAGCAGTCTGTTATCCTATTTAACAATCTTGTTTTTTGTTTCACTTGGTGACAACTTTAAACATGAGCTGATCACTCATTAAAACAAGGTCCGGAACAGGGCCAAAAAAAACGTCTTGTACCCTATTTGATCGTCAATCTTGTTTTTTTCGTGCCTTAACTCACAAATTCTTGTGTTAATGGATGTTCTTATATCTGATGTCTTGGTCCCTGGATGGTGGTTTACTACAGCATCTGTGGAACAGAACAATTACAAATAATTAGAAGTTCACAAAAGACAGCAGGAATTATAACAATATCCATAATATCTATATTAAAGCATGGGCTGGCTTGGTGAATAATGTGGGAATACAAATAGTGGAAGAATAGGCTTTGTACATTTTCGTCTGAGTGTGGCGCTACTGGTTGGTATATTTTATGGAATTTGGACCAAGCATCTGCATCTGTAACAGTTCTGTTTAAAACTTTTTAAAATGTAATTTCATTCATCTTTAAAGGTGGGGTAGGTAAGTTTGAGAAACCGGCTCGAGATACACTTTTTGTTATATTCCATGGAATGCTCTTAACATCCCGAGAGCAATGAATATCTGAAGTGCTTTGACAAAAAATCCATTAAAAAAATGTCATCTGTGGAAGCCGTAGTACTGTAAAAAGCACGACCAATCATTTTAGCCGGCCCGGCTGAAATGACTGGATGGCCTACCTGCCTGTCAGCCTTCCATCTGTGCACAAACTTATCACGTGCCCTCATTGGTCATGTGCGCGTTCGTGTGTGTTGGAGGAGGGGCTCTGTAAGGAAGTGGCAGATTTTCTCCGGCTGTGTATTGTCAAATTCTAGCGCACTCAAGCTGGTTTCTCCAAAATTACCTACCCCACCTTTAAAAGACTACTTTTATTGAATGAGAGTTTTACCTAGCGCAATGAGCCTGGGGTGGTGGGAAGGGAGAACTGGGCCTCGGCATCGGCAGGAGTTGTAGTCGCCTATGAGTATTAGAATTTAGATTAACAAAGGCATAGAAAAACCCTGAAATATGTACTGACACAAAGCTACAACCCTCGATTTTGTAAGTAGTAGTAGTAAATACATACGTATATACAATATACAACAATACGCATAGTGCAATTAGCAGTACCAGTAATAAAATAACTGAATAAATAGTAGTAGAACATTTATTTAGCCAGGAAAATCAATTAAGAACAAATTCTTATTACAATGATGACCTGACAGGAGGCAAAAGGCGTCCTGAGGGGATGGGGTTTGGGAGGAAAAAAATAAAAAGACAGACTCCGGGCACTACAGAACCCAGGAGACAACACAATGACACAGAGCAGAGATGACAGGCATAGCAGTTAAACATATAACATCTCTAAAACAATATTGCTGTGGTTCAATCTGTCATTATAGAACATTCATCCATTCAATCATTCATTCCTTCATGGCAAGGATAACTAAGCTGAATAGTGAATAAAGTGATATGTGAAAAGTAAAATGACAGTGCGTTCCTCACCACTGCGATCTGGCTCCTCTGTCCTCGTGTCTTTTGGGTCTGATTCCTCACTACTGATGTCTGCCTCTCTGCATGGGCCCTCTCTCCTTATTTATTCTGTCTCAGTCACCACTGCTATCTGGCTCCTCTGTCCTCTTGGCTTGTGGTTCTGCAGGCTTAGTTCGACCTATGAAGTTCAACAATGCTCCTGTAAAATATATAGATATATAGTATTATGGGTCAACATTAAAATAACATACACTGGAGAGCAAAATGTGAAATTCCATTGACTGTAGGCTACATATTATCCACACAATTGTCAGCAGGGGCAATAACAACTAAAATGTGAACTAACTTGAATGCATTAGTCCACAACACATAGCCTAACTAATGTTAGCCTACATAGTTACTAACATCAGAACACATAGACTAACTGTGGTTACATTACTTAACTAGCTCATCATCTTCACCAGCCAGAAAATGTCCGTTAGCCGCGGGGCTAGTTTTCACTATGTTAAACTCCATTGACTTATGCTAAAATGCTAAAGATCTAAAGGTCCGCTATTTTTGGCTGTTTTGGGTCGACTTCAGTTGACTGTAACATCGAAAATCTTCGAAATTGAATGTTCACAAAGCTGCGGACCGGTTATACACTTATACACGAGGGAACTAACATAGCTAATGTAACTAACGTTAGCTAATGTAGCTGTTGTCGTGCCGAGAGACGGGACATACGGATTAAGCAACTAGACTACTTGTAGTGTACATGCAGAATTATTTCAATTTAAAATAGTTTTAAATGCTCACACACATACCTGACTCTCGTGCTGTATTTTCCTCTCGTTTCTTTTTAATTTTCCGTTTCGAAGCACCTGATGAATGCTTTCTCTTTGACAGACACTCAGCGACAGAATTAACAGACAGAGGCGGCAACGCAGATTTGAATCTGCCAATCAGATCAATCTATTGCTGGAGGGGGGGGGGGGCCTCCCCGAAATCTGTGAGATTGATTGGTGATGATCACTGGCACGTAATGTGTCCAATGAGAACGTTAACACGTTTTAGAGAGTTATGTTTAGCGAAGACGGAGGTCAGCCACTGTCAGCCGGAAGTGGCGTGTTCGAATACTGTTTGGGCTGTCTGCCGTGTATGGGCTGCATTCCACTCCAAATAGCCGGTCGGCCGTAATATATGCATATATATATATATGCGTACATATATGCATATATATATATGCGTGCATATATGCATATATATATGCGTGCATATATGCATATATATATATATATATATGTGTATATATATATGCATATTTATATATATGTGTATATATATATGCATATTTATATATATATGCATATATATATATATATATATGCGTGCATATATGCATATATATATGCGTGCATATATGTGTGTGTCTGTATATATTTATAAACTGTATATTATTTTCCATCATTCAATGGACAATTTGTACTTTTTTAATATATAGGCTACCATCAAACATATGTTCATATATAAAGTGGGTAACTATACAAAACGAAGTGAGATAACTGTTTATGAATATCTGTTCAATTTTATATAAACTTGTGTAACTCATGAAAGATAAATTAGTGTTTCAATAAAACTATTACATATAAATGTATAGTGCAGTTTTTGTTTTCATTGCAATATTTTTTTTTTATATGTATCAATATATAGCCATACATGGTCCATGCATATATTGCAATATATTTTAAAATATAAGGACTACTTTCCCATATATGGAAATGTATGATCCAGTATATTGTATTATATTTACCAATATATTACAATATATTTTTGTTTCATAAGGGATTCCAGCCGGGGAGTGTTATGCCGTAGTCACTGCATACCTCCTTACCTCTCACCAATTCCAACTAAGGCCCCAGCGGAGACCTTGCTCCCTGCGTGTGCCTGTCTGTGTCTTTTTTTTTGTGTCTATATCTACGCCGGGATCCGGAGTCGAGGCTGATCCTCTTGCTGTGGTCCTGTGCCCTGGATCCTCTATCCTGAGTTCTGGATTAAGTCGTGGACTTCGGGTCGTGGCTGGGCCTGTCTCTGCGGTCCTGCCTGGGTCTCGTCATGCTGCTTCCCTGATGGCTCCCACAGGATTGTTCTTGACATCTGCTATATAAATAAAACTTGATCATGCAGACTCTGGGTCTCATGGCGGCTGCTCACTTTGTGGTGCCGCTGGGGTTGCTGCATATGCACCGCCTGCAGAGGTGGTTTGCCGGCCTACGTTTAGATCTCGAGAGGCACAAACAACGTCTGGTGACCATCCCCCCCTCAGTGGGGGGCAACCTCCGATATTGGGGGTCCCCAGAGCATCTCCGAAGGGGAACTCCACTGGGGCGACTGACCTCCTACATCACAGTGTTCACAGACGCATCCGTGACAGGATGGGGGGGGGACCTGCCTAGAGAGAACTATAGGTGGTTGCTGGTCTCTGACAGAAACGCGGCACAGCAACCTTCTAGAGCTGCGGGCAGTAGTGTTGGTCCTCCAGCATTTCAAACCCTTAATACAGGGCAAACGTGCTGGTGAGGAGCGACAACCGATCAACAGGCAGGGCGGAGTCCGCTCCGCCGCCTTGTTGACCACAGCGGAGAAACTGTGGTTGTGGGCTTCAGAGATTGTGTTGTCTCTGAGAGCCCTCCACATCCCGGGACTGGAGAACAGGGGGGCCGACTGCCAGGCAAGTGGGTGCTTCACCCGGAGGTGGTGAATCAGATCTGGGCCCAGTTCGGGAGAGCGGAGGTGGACCTGTTCGCCAGCCGGCGCAACAGCCAATGTACCCTGTGGTTTTCCATGGCTCGGCGGGACAATCCGCCCTTGAGGGCGGACGCGTTTGCACACGAGCCATGGCCAAGAAAGCTGCTCTACGCCTTTCCACCGCTGCGCCTCATTCTCCCCCTCCTGGGGAGGGTGAGACGAGAACGTCTGTCAGTCATCCTAGTGGCCCCAGATCGCCGTGGTTCGCAGAGGTGACACAGATGATGGTGGGTCAGCCCTGGGCGATTCCTCAGTTCTGGGGGGCGATGTCTCAGGAAGCAGGTGCAATAGGGGCGTTACCCTCTCTGGGCCAACCTCTCCAGGCTTGGCTCCTGAGAGGGACAGGCTGAGACAGGGGGGATTGTCTGACAAAGTTATTCAGACTATCCAGGCAGGATCCACCACAGCCTGTTACAGGCCAAAGTGGTTGGGATTCCAGCGATGGTGTGAAGAGCGGAATCTAGAGCCCCTATCTTGTACGTTGGGCTCTATTTTGTCCTACTTACAGTTACTGGTGGACAGGGGGCTTGCTCATTCCACAGTTAAAGTGAATGGAGCAGCCATTTCGTCCTGCCATGATGGATTTGGCGGCAGGTCAGCCTTCAGTCAGCCGCTTATGTAGCGGTTTTTGCAGGGGGTCAGGAGGCAGCGCCCAGTAGTGCACGCCTCCTCCCCGCAATGGGACCTGCCGTTGGTGCTCGAGTCTCTGGTCACAGAACCATTTGAGCCTCTGGAGCTCTCCTCCCTGAAAGCACTGTCATTGAAGACAGCGTTGCTACTTGCCTTGAGCCAAGAGAGTGTCCGAGCTGACCGCTCTGTCGGTGCACCCAAGTTGCTTGTTGATCCGGGGTGACCGTAGTGGGGCGACACTCAGACCGAACCCCTCCTTTGTTCCCAAGAGCCTAAGGAGTTTGTTCAGGTCAAGGGCTATTCAGTTAGGTGGCTTTAACCTGTTAAGCACCAAGCATGTTTTTCATGTTTCAGGCTCGAAAATGACATGCCCAAAACAAATGACTACAACTTAACTTCTAAAAGGGTTATATGAATAATTTATTTTATCAAAGCAAGGTTACATCTGTGAGTTGGATGTAGAAGTGTCAGAATCAATATAGATCTTTTTTATTTTAAAGACAATTCAGATTTTACATAGTAAAAAACTGTAAATCATAGTGTCCGTCCAAAAATTCTTTTTTACAGATAGTGAAAACTACCCTTGGATGATGGGTTAGTAGACTAAAAGCTTTAGGAATCCAAAGTACAACATATAATAAGTACCCTGTATCAAGATTGATGCAAAACAAGTGACATTTGACCTTTTTAGAGAGGTTTAGCCAAAACCACCCTACCTGAGGTGATTTGGGTGAAAATGTTTTTTTTTCCATATCTCTGGCCCCCCTTGGTCGATTTTGATGGTTGACACCTCTTTCTGACCGTTAGAGCCAATAGAATCGAAGGGGGAGTCCCCCACACACACACGTTGTGAAGAGAAGAGGTGGAGGCTTCGCGCATGTTATTTTGCAGCAGAGTGGACCGATCTCTCGCTCTGACATTTGGAAACGAAAAAGCAGTTTTGTTGCTTATGGATTATCAGAAATCATTTCAAAGAGGACACAGACACATTGGATTAACCTATGGATTAACTGCAGCATCGTTTTTTCATCGTTTTAATGCCATTGAAGACCAGTTTTGACCAAGGTAAGCCATGTTAGCGTTTTTAGCTACCTAGCTCCACATGTTATGATGTACGCTTTCATTTATAGCGTCGCAAATGTTTATCACTGAGTGTTGAGGTGGGCACCCCCAGATTCTGTGTCTCCAGCTGATGCTAATCGATGGGTTGGCTGTGCATCTAGGATAAGTAATAAGGGAGTTATGAGTGAGTTTAGGTGCAGAGATAGGTTAAATTTCGCTCGTGGCTAATTCAGAGGCTGAGTGTTAGCATTGTGGGTTTTTTTTGGAAAAAAAAATTAAAAAGATCAGTTAGCTGAGTTTCTTCCCGTTACATGGATATAAAACATTCATAGTTTATTAAATATTAAGATTCCTTAGACGTTGTTTCCTGCAAATGACGCGTTTATCCGCCCGGTACCGGGGGGGGCGGTGCGTAACAGGTTAATCTTCCACCCCTTTAAGACACCCCACCCCCCCCCCCTTCTTTAGTCAGCTGGCCTTTCCATATAAGGAAAACCCCGCAGCTGTACGTAGTTCAGCATCTCCCGCTACACTTTAAATGCCCACTGACAACTCACCCAAATCAGCTGTGACTATTACGACTGTGTTCTTGTTCCGGTCATCGTTGTCTGGCTGATAGGCGTGTATTCCCCCTATACGAGGTATGTGAAGCTGCTGTTAGGACTTGTAACATTCAGTGTACCACTAAAATGTGGTTTGGAGGAACGGAGAGGAGACGGTGATCGCGGAAGCTTTCCTCCTGCCTTCACAAACTTTACACAAGTATTTATCAACTGAAAATAGCAAGAGGACATTCATACTCTGCAATCCAAGACTTGATTAAATCCACCAAAAACCTGACATGACGATAACGAGTGTTTTTCAAAAAACACAAATCCCTCCCTGTGTGTCTCTGAGCCGCAGCGACAGGGCCTGATTCAGAGCGGGTCATTCTGCTGTTGGTTCTGGACTGGTGCTGGTGGAGAAAGCTCCGTGTGTGTTGTCGCTGTGCTGCTGTCACGTCTGTTCCTTGATCTCTGCGTCACCGACCATTTGATATTCGTGTGACAGAAAACATTCTAAAATAAAAAAACGTTATTGTCCAGCCGCGGCCGAAAAATCAATAAGCAACCATACGCTATAATCGATAATCGAGCGGCGAGCTACTGAAAAGCTGCTAGCTCGCGATCGACGTGTTGGAGAGCCCTGCGGAGGTGTTCAGTGAGGTGATATGAGTGGATGCGTTTGCATCAGGGGTAGGGGCGACCAGAGGTAGGAGATTAATTGTATGTACATTGAAGGACATTCATATAAGTCTTTATACAATTTCTAATCTCCTTTCTCCATTTATTTTAGGATTAGTTTGCTACTGTTTTGCCTTTCCTTTTCTTTATCTTAGGTTTTAGCTGTATTTTACCATGCTATTTGTTGCCTAAGTATTGATTTGCCTGCCTTCTATGTTTTGCTTATAGACTAGTTTGTTGTATTGTGTACAAACTAGTGATTAAGTCTTTAAAGCTACAGCACCCTCCTTGTAACGACCCACCCTGTCCCACAAGGTCTAATACTGTCTCTGTGTTTATCCTTCTTCAGTGACGATCCTGGCCATACTGTGGAGTGGAGCATGTGGTTTGCTGGGCACTTTTTGCATGCAGATAGGTATATGGGTGATTTGCAGTGAGTGTTAATTGAATGCAGCTACACGTGGTGATATTGTGATTTTGGGGAAACCCTCAGCAGTTGGCCAGAAGAATCACTTTTAACTATTTAACTATCACTATATGTGTGATATTATAATCCTTCTAGTTATTCTCTCCTTGTCAGAGCCAGCCTTCAATCGTGGGACTTAGGTGTGTTGACTGGGGAAGCTGAACAAGTTTTAATCTGCATTTTATAATACTGAACTTTTACCTGATTATTTATATAATAAACTTTTGTAAACATTTGAACTTGAGGCCGCGTCCTAAGTGCTCGTATTGGGGAACCCAGGTTAGCGTTAAGTATCCTAACCCCCTTTATTATCGCAACCCCCCCCCCGGTGGGGCAGGTCACACATAGTATGGTTAAGAGGTAGTACCCATAGCGTCCAGTAGAGAGCTCCGCCTGTGCTTATATAACTAGGGTTACAATACGTAACCCCCCGTTATTACCCGTCCCCTTGTGTGTTATGTAGCTTTTTCTGCATGTAAAGGGTCTGCAAAGTCACAAACCCTCAAAGTACACCCTGTAGCGAGTAAAACTCTAACACAGAAAATACCTGTCTATGCTGCCCCAGAACGCCTCGTTGGAGATTTTTCTTTTTCCATTTTCTTCTTCCGGGGAAGGTTGACGTCATTAGACCAAATGGACCAATTGGTGGTCCAATCCGCGGAGCTCCGCACACACACACACACACTCACTCAGCCTTATCTTTTCTCAGCCGCGGTGCTCCGCACACACACTCAGGCTGTGAGCAGTGGCGAGCCGTCAGGGCCCTCTAGGCCCTCTGTGAGGGCCTAAGATATTCTAAAAAATAATATTTAAAAACATTTAAAAAAAATATATTTTTTTTAAATATATATTTTTTTAATATTATTTGTTATATTTTTCATTAGTTTTACCGAAAAAAAACTTGATTTAATTGTATTTAAAATAACATTTCCAAATAAATAAATCCTTCGAATCTGCCTGTTCAGTCTCTGTTTGAATGTGAAAGAAGCTGTCTGGCCCTCTCTGCGATTCACAGAGGGCCCGCTATAGTAACTGAACGAGAGAGTAATGTCAAATGACAGTACAATTGACCAATCATATCTTCCCTCTAAATGGGTGGGTTTTATTATCGCAGACTTTATGACAAGTTCCGCCCGCTGTGAAACTTTTCTTGTTTCCATAGCAACAACAACTTCCTGTCAACAGCGTGAACTCGCCTTCAAAATAAAAGCATGCCAAATTACACTTAAGACATACAACTGCAACGTAAGTAACAAACACAATGCAATATCCTTTTCAATGTCAAAGAACACAACTTGGGTTCACAGGTGTTGTTTTGTGTGGTAGAGGGTTGCTGTCATTGATGCGTTTTGCACCCTGGGCCGTTGTTTTGATATTCCGCTGAAGTATACGCTGTGACGTAATAACTCTTTTATTTTATTTTTTTGGAGGGAATTGGTGGGGGTCAGAGGGCCTAGGTATAAAGCTCACGGCTCGCCACTGGCTGTGAGTGTGTGTGTGTGCTCAGACTGAGCTCCGCGGTGTCTCGCTGTCTCGCAGACCCCACGCAGCAACCAGGAAACAACACCAGTAATCCAGCTCACACTGTCCGCTCCAGCAGCGAGCCCCGCAACATCCCGCTAACACGGCACCCAGACCCCACGCAGCATTCTCATCTGTTTGTCATTACTGGTGTCATTTTCTGGTTACTAACAAACGCCATTGTAACACATAAACACACATCAGAGCACAGTGGGCTCATAGGGAGGGGGGGGGGGGGGCAGGAGCTCCAACAAGGCATGTAGGACAGAGAGTGAATACACATACTATACAGAGATGCTGTATGAGAAACCAATGTGAGTTTGGAACATTGAACAATGTAAATCTATTCTAGTAGACCTCAACAATGGAATTATGATCAGTAGAAATGGCCATGACATGGGACCTTTAAATTAGTCAAAGAAAATATGTGATGTCCAATGTGGCGGGGTGGTCTGTTTAAATATTGTTATTTATATTAAATTAGATGTTTAAAGGAGACAAAGGACCGACAACTCCATCTGCGGACTTGCACCTCAGGAAATAGACACAAGGCAATGCTTTACCTTTGACCAAAACCCTTGATTACACAAGTAATCAGGACACACAGGACCGTAACACAGCTTGGCCAGCAAACATTAAGAAATTGCTGTCCAGAAAATGTAGCTCCCAAGTGAAGGGGTAAAGAAATCTGTTTTGAGACAAAACCAGGAAATCAAAGGCAACTACTACTAGAAAACACGGAGGACCTGAGGATATTACTGAAGAGCGTGTCTGATTTAATTGTGTGCATCTGACCAGCTGAGTCCACTTTTTGGCTGATTGAAGAATTGATCCACTTCCCGCTGTTTTCACTGCACCAGCCTCTGCTGCACATCTTTGTGGACCACTCAGGGAACAGCTTGTTCTTGGCATTGTGTCTCAAGACCAGACAGAACATTCAGGGAGGAAGCAGAAGAAAAAAAGACCTTGACTGAAACAGCTACATTTTTCAGTTCATATTCTCCTAATGTCCCACTCTGAATAACATGGCATTAATCATTGTTTAATGCATCCAGTGTAATTGTTCAGAGATAGGCTAAAGTAGAATAAAAGCTCCAAAGTCATATTATCTGTGTTTTTCAGATATAAACGAACACCATTGAAACTCATTTCTGAAGAATTTTATCAGGTGTAAGCTTCTCGTCTTAAATATAATTTTTTTTGCTCTCCCGTCTCTGTGTTCATAATTGGCCTTTCTTAAGGAGATAGCAGGTTTAAAAAAAAAAAGCCAAATTGTGACACTGAGTGCCTCCCTCAAGACCTCTCTGCTATTTTCTGGGAAATCCTCAAAAAAGATCCTGACAAGCCATTACTGCTGTTCACTTTCCCCTGTTTATTTCTATTTACAGCAGTTAATACAATTATTCCCAGTCGTGACCTATTTAAACGGTGCAGACTCGCTGAATGCTAATGGCTCGTAGCATTCAGCGAGTCTACAAAGTTACCGCAGTGATGGATTTGTGAAAGGAGGTTGTGTTTTTTAGTGCGCGCGTAGGTGGAGGTTCAGAGGCCTCCTGTTTGTCTTCATTTAACTGATTTTCTGTTGCCATAGGAGCAGGCATCTTTTTTTCTCCCATCAAAGTGCAGCACTTCAGAGCGCACTGTCTGGATTCAGATCTACAAGAAGGTGTCAGGGGAGTTGTCCAGGATTTTACGCTTATCATCGCTTCCATTAGATGACTTGCCACTCACTTTGGAGAAAATGTTTTGTTCAGAATGTCTTTATTACTGCACATCCATTCAAGAGTACAAAGTGATGTGGATTTAGCAGATCTTAATAAAACAGCATATACGTTCTACAGCATGTAGGAAGAGAAGACGCATCTCCTGTGTTCATGTTAAAGTGCAAATGAAGGATTTGATAGCCTTTTTGTTTGTCATCTACATGCCTTGATTTCTTTTGGAATATTTCCCAGCTCCGTTTTGTTCCATTTAATTTGTTGCACCACCAGAGAAGAGCTCAAAGACAATCAAAAATAAATAAATCAGGACTCTCCTGGATGTGCCGGTCACTGACCTGTGAAGTGAATCCCTGAGGCTCAGCGGTACCGTCAGATCATCTGATCTCCAACATGTTCATTTTACAAATGTTTTCTTTTCAGCTTGATATCATGGGTGATAAGTGACATCACAAAAGTAAGTATTTTATTTTTGTACTACTCAATATTCAGTGTTTCGACAAGTTAGCACTACATCAACCGTTAAGAATAACAGAAAGTACACCAAGCATTTGTCTATTAGCTTGTGTCGGTTTGATTTACATAGCTCTCTTATACTTTGAGCTTAGTATTCAAACAAAGTTTTAACTTTTAGCTAACTATTTAAACATTCAATACTTTTAGCTATTTTCTTTAACTATGTATTAATTACTTTTAGCAAATATCAACCAACATGCTTTCACCTGTTTATCCCTTTATTGCTCACTATTCTTCAGGGGTGTAGACTTCTCTGCTAGCTTGCTAACTCTTTGTCATGCACTCTCCTTGTGTCCTCACGCCTCATTCTTGCTCAACGCTCCAGCCTGGTTCCTAGTGTTAAGTGTTTGCAGTGTTTATGACAGCTAGTTTCTTTTATTAGATTGATGTTTCTCTCCATTACACAAATATTTGGACAAACATAGAAATCTTTTTTTTTTATAGTTAACCTCAACAATATTTCTACGAACCCCCTGAATCATGCCTGTGGTTAACTGATTGAAAAGAAGAGCCGAACCATGGCCGCTCTGAGAGCATGACGCTCTGCCTGGATCTACCTTGTTATGTGGTTTTGCTCCAACATGTAATGGCTCCTTTTTTGTCCCAGGCTTCAACCTCTCATCAAGTTTCATGAAAATCGGCCAGGAGTTTCCCATAAACCTGCAGACAAACAGACAAAAGAAACTAAAAGCATTTCCTTGGTGGACGTCAAACTGTATTAAAATGGTCTTTTCCACAGCCCAATGGTAGCTGCCTTTAATAACAGCTACTTTGCAAGGCAGTCATATCTGTGTTTAAAGATGATTGACAGTGGAGAGACCACACTGAAGAATGACCTTTGTAGCAAACCAAATGAAACCAGAGCCTTGCTGACTTTACATAGCAGGAAAACATGCTGCAGGTGATGTCATTGTCTCCTCAACATTATACTGAGAAGAGAATGACTTGATGTTTCTATTATAGGTCTTGTGTGATCCGATCTATCCCTTTCAACAATGCCAGTGAGTCCTATTAAAAAGTGGGTCAATGGAGCTATTTTTAGTAGCCATTGCAAACCCCTTTTCACAAACAAGCAAAGGCACAAATTCTGGATGAAACGTCTCACTGAAAACAAATATGCAGAGGAATGAATGTGTTCATCTTGCCAGTAAATGGGGTGAACTATTTATCTGGATTCAAAGTTCACCTCCCGGTGGAGATGAGAGGCAGAGTGAGGGCAGGGAGTGACTGAGGGGGTGGGTGGTGGTTAGGTGCTTTGCCTCCTGGATTGGCTTTGATAAACTTGGGCTCTCTGTTCTAAAGTGGGCTTCTGTTTCATCATCTCAAGTCCCGCTGCCTTGCGTGGCTACCTTGCGTAGCTACCTTGTTGTAATTCCTCCTCATTTTCCCGGTTTCTCTCTCTCCTTTCATTCTGATAGGAACAACTTGAAAGGGAAGTGTTTGCTGCCTTCTCCTGTGTTAGAAGTGACACTGTGGGCGATGATGTGATGGAGGCGTTCCAGAGACAACATCCTCACATGCACCTTACAGGATTAATGTTCCACAATTGCGCTAAAAAGTTTGTCAACCAAACAGAGCATGAAGTGGCATATGTTGGAACTAAATCTGAGCAGAAAACCCTATTTATTCAGGAAGGAACGCAAGGATGAAAAATACAAATTAGGTTTGTTTCAGGATTATACAGTGTTAATTATGGCGGGGGCAGCAATGAATTGCTGCTCATATTGCGATCAAACTCAATAAATCATATGAGGCTGTGCACTGCCCCAACACACGGCAAGAGAATGTCAGTGGAGCAGAAAGGGATTTTGCAGCGGAGCAGAAAATGCACTGTATTCCTACAGGCATTGCATGACAAATCTGTGAACTTCCACTAAGTAGAGGTGGAGCATTGTTTGCAGGAATTCCTGAATGGCTGCTTCACCTCAGGCAAAGAAAGGAAACATTAAGAAATGAAGGCCTGAAGTTTAAATTTGACATCAAAATAAGGTGAAATGTTGCTGATGCTTAAAGAAAGAGGTGGCACTTGCATAGCAGGCTTTTGCAGGAGTAACTGAAATACGTTAACGTTTCCCAGAGGACTTTACCTATATGCTGCTAACACCTCAGAACCTGAGGGAACCTGTGAAGCCATTATACGCTGGGAGGGAGATCAGTATTGTAGAACCACAGCAGCAGTGGGCTATCAGGGGCCACAAGTATCAGGGGACTTCCTGGCCTTTCCCTACACAAACCACTGACAGGGGAAAACAACCACAATGAGACATTAAAGGTGGGGTAGGTAAGTTTGAGAAACCGGCTCGAGATACACTTTTTGTTATATTCCATGGAATGCTCTTAACATCCCGATAGCAATGAATATCTTAAGTGCTTTGACAAAAAATCCATAAAAAAATGTCATCTGTGGAAGCCGTAGTACTGTAAAAAGTACGACCAATCATTTTAGCCGGCCCGCCTAAAATAACTGGATGGCCTACCTGCCTGTCAGCCTTCCATCTGTGCACAAACTGATCTTCTGCCCTCATTGGTCATGTGCGCGTTCGTGTGTGTTGGAGGAGGGGCTCTGTAAAGAAGTCGCAGATTTTTTCCGGCTGTGTATTTTCAAATCCTAGCACACTTGAGCTGGTTTCTCCAAAATTACCTACCCCACCTTTAAATGACTAAAAACTCAAACTAAACAAAAACTCAATTTAACTCACTCACAACCACCGACAAAATATTGTTACAAAAAGACGAGACGATTACAATTACAAAGAGACATGAAACAACTACCAATTGACACAAATGTACTACAAAGACACACTATACAAGATTGACAACACACAAAAAGACAACATGTTAGAGTTGGACACTTATCTGCCCTCTCCGCGCCGTTCGTTGAATGAGGCTGGTCTCTATTAAATCAGAAAGGAATTGAAAACACCGGAATCAAAGTTATAACAATTATCTGAGTTTACTGGTAGGAAATAGAACAAATATACAGGTTTTACAGAGTACTCCGGACTTCCTGGTTTTGGTGATGCCATGCGGATAAAAGTGTCAGGACAAACCAACTCATCAAACAAAAAGCAATTGACTTTAAGTTTGTGATGCCATGCGGACACATATCAGGACAAACCAACTCACCCAACCAAAAAGCCCTTTTTCCTTCAAAAACAATTGTATTCATACTTCATTTTGGGGCGGAGATGTGTTGACTTGTTCCCTCCCCCTTTTATTCGACAGCGAATTAGAGAGCCCCTGGGGAGGAGCTGTGTAAACTGCTCACCTCCCCCAAGTGTTCTTACTGGTTGGATTCACATCTGGTCGGGTTCAATCAGAGTTCTAGCCAAAAAGTGAGATCCTATAGTTTACTAGGTCAAAGGTCAATGTTTATCTATACCTTATCTTCACCACATTCCCTTCTCATGGGTTTTTTTCACATAAACTACCCCTCCTCCGACATTTTAACTTTAGTGCACCTATAAACTAAGGGGTCTATAATGACCTTAAAATCAACATCTGTATGTTGGGGTGAAGGGAAAATGTGTGTGTATAACAGTGAGTTTAAAAGTGAGAATAACATTCCTATTATCAAAACCTGTTGGGATTACCTAAAACAGTTCAAACAATACATGTTCACTTAAAATACAATTCAAAACAA
The DNA here is from genome assembly GCA_943590975.1 of Lindbergichthys nudifrons. Taxonomy (NCBI): domain Eukaryota; kingdom Metazoa; phylum Chordata; class Actinopteri; order Perciformes; family Nototheniidae; genus Lindbergichthys; species Lindbergichthys nudifrons. The sequence goes on along the minus strand of CALSBW010027833.1, from coordinate 44,941 downwards.
TACATGTTCCCTAAAATACAATTCAAAACAATACATGTTTACTTCAATACAGTGTAGAATCATATCTTTTTACTTCAAACATCATGTGGCAAAACAACAAAAGACAAGAAATAGCAAAAAATAAAAAAAGAAGATGGGCTAACACTACAAAGAGACACAAAGAAAAAAACAATAAGAAGCTTAATGTCACAATCTTAGTTTTTGTGTTTAGAAATTGTATATATTTATATAAATATATACAATTTCAGAATCAAACAAAGCACTCTCATAATAACGTAACACTATCAGAGACTGGATATATCCCCCCCCCCCTCTGGTCGCTACAATGAGGGAAATAAATGACGGGCCAAAAGTTTTATTTACAAGTATTACAAGTAAGCAGAGGACACCAAACCAACTGAGACTTGTCTGTCCGCTGCATCTACGCACACACTGTACCACACACACCTACACTACACACACGCACCTACAGCTCCTAAAGCATATAATCAGGCTACAGCCGTTGTGTATTTTATTATGTGAAGCACTAAATGGTTTTAGAAAAATATCAACTTTGTTTGTAGATATCTACTAAACTAAAGCAAATAAAGAGTGTAGGCCTGTTATACTGAGTGATATATATTATACACACTGCTCTGCTTTCTGCACGGACCTCACAGCTGTTCTCACTGTAAACATCGCGTCGCGATGAAAGCAGTTAATAAAATAATATCCAGGGGATGCATGCAGAGCTGTCATTGGCTGAGATAAGTCCGGCCGTGCGTCTCGTCTCTTTGAAACATCACTGTTGCCGGAAATGCATCCACGAAGGAGCCGTGGAGGACCGTGGAGGACCCATCAGTGTATCCTCCAGAGAGCCTCCTCGACGCTCGATGCTCGGTCCTCGATGTGCATTTCGAGAAATGAGATGTCCTTCAACATGGCGCGCTAAAATTCATTTCCGGGTCACTACCGGAGGACCGAGGAGTCGAGGAGTCGAGGAGGGACATTTGATGAAATGAGAACGGGCCATTGTGTCCACCTGCTGCCCCTGTGTTTCAACCCCCCTCCCCAGCTGTGTGTTGTGATTACCATTGTGTGTATTTAGTCTTGCTTTCCCAATAGTTCTCTGTGAGTTTGTCGTCGTTGTTCCCTTGGTTGGGTTCCTGATCGCTTGCCTACATGTTCTGGATGTCCCTCGTCTGGCCTCCTGTGTCCTCTGAGTGTTCTAGCTTTGTTGTTACTTTTCCTTGTGTCTAATCTCGCCTGCACCTGCAGTTCTTGTGTTTATTTGTTACCAGCTTTTAATTGAAATTTCTAAACCCTTTAAAGTCTGTGTCCTGCTCCTGAGGTGGTGGGGCCTTCTGCATGTCTCTTCCCAGGGGCCCACCAGTACTTTTCCCACAATAGTTCATCAGAACTACGATATATTTGCGTTCACACCAAAAAGCCCCAGGAACTAAATTAGTTCATCAGAACCATTTTTACCCGATTTCCAGTCCCTGCTAGAGAGCAGGGACTTTCGTGGGAGAAAAAGGTTCATATGTCTGATTGGCTGGGCGGAATGCAAACCACGCCCTGTAAAACTCCCAAAAACGTTTGTCAAGCCGCCATTTTATTTGCTCGCATTAAAATCTCAGCGCAGCGCACCAACGAAGAGATTACTTTAGTGAAAGCAGCTATGGCAACACCAAATAAATCAGCGGAGCGGTGGAGTGATGATGATGTGTCGGCGCTTCTGGAGATTTACTCGGAGGACGGGATCCAGAAGCTTCTACTGAAGGCAGTTTCCATTGTTCAGCAAAGTTAGCCGACCTGGGAACCGTCCACAGCGCAAAGTCATGCCGGGACGACGACATAGGTAAAATAAACTACATGCACTGCACTGTTTTAATCTGCACAATACTGGTCTCAGATGTACTTTTATTTGCTCAGTAAATCGAGCTAGCCATGCTAGCTGAACTGACTAACACTGTTAGCAGGGCGACTCCAAGCTGGCTAACAACATCTAGCTAGCTAGCTATTCTCAGCCACTATGAAAACGTTTTGACTTGTGAATAAGTGTGCAATGTTCTGTCATTTACTTCACTAACTCATGGCACTAATCGTGTGTTTCAGGCTAGGTGTTTCTCTCTGGATTGGAAACTAGTGAGCTTTCCCCTCCGGGATAAAACGAGATATAACGTTAGTAATTAGCATGCTAGCTGGACATAATGCTACCTCTGTGGCTACACTGAATGAATAGAGAGGTAAACAATAACTTACATTGTAGTTGCTATAATTTCATGTGTCATTTGCAACATTCAGTCTACATGTTAATGGTAAAAGCTTAAACAGTTGATTACCTGCATGCCACAAAGACTGATGTTCTAATATTTCCTTTTTTTTATTGATTGTTATAATTTTACTTAGCCATGTTATGTTAGATGTCAATCCACTTACACTGTAACTACTCTGGCCTTGAAAGAAGGTTACGCATCAAACCACTAATCCCTGTAAAACAAAGTTCAAGCATACATTAAGCACAAAACAATAAATAAGGGCACTTATTTTTTATTTGATATTATTTGATCTTATCTTCTACTTTACACCTGCATTTTGTACACTGTCCCTGCCTGCACCATGTCCAATGTTGTCTCTGTTGACAACCTACTAGGCGATTAAACTGATCTTGTATCTTGCTTATTTCTCCTCTTAGGAAAGCGGGTACGGGATGACAGCTTCCTTGACACCATCATGGCGATGGAGGACCGCCGTGCCATGGTCAGCAAGGAGAATGAGGACCTGCGTGCCAAGGAGATGCATGACGAACGGCTGCTGCATTCACACAAGGCCCAGGAATCGGACGACCAGCTGCTCATGGTGATGCCGCGCCATGCTGACTCGGCGGCGTGCCAGGTAGAGGTGTCGGCGCGCCAGGTGGAGAAACAAAATACCTTTCAGGCTGGGCTTCTGGCAGTGCTAAGCGAGCTGATTAAATCCAACATGCCTTCAATAAAAAAAAATTAAAAAAATTGTCGTTGTTGATAAACTGTACAATGACTTGTTGGGAGGCCTGTGGCACAGGTTCAAACCCCACTGCAGTCAGCATGTCGTTGTGTCCCTGGGCAAGACACTTCACCCCAAATTGCCTACACCTGGGACAGTTCATTTTGTATTATTGTAATTATATATATGCCACTGTTATTAATACTGACACTTCACTTTGCACTAAGGTGTGTCTGCTGCTGAGCTATTGTAAATTGTTATTATATATATATTGCCACTCTTATTATATTGTTTTGATACTACTGATACTTTCTTTTATATTGAAAATGTTAACTTCTATTTACATTAAAACTGTTAACTTGTATTTACATGCATACAACACACCTGGGACAGCGTGATGCCGTTATTGATATTGTCTTGAGTGTGCAATAAAAGAGAACTTACATGGCGATTAAACAGATCCTGTATCTTGCTTATTTCTCCTCTGACACTTTATCTTTACAGTGACCTGTGTAGCATCCTATACATCACATGTAAGTGATTATTCTGATACCATCATGTTTCATCGGTTATAAACTGGCGAAGCTTTATTTATTGTGTCCCACCCCAAATATGTGGCTTTGAAAAAGATAATTTCATTGTATTTCAAAATGGCGTCCATCAACACAAGCACTATTTATAGAAAGAGAAATGGTTAAGTTTGTTATTACCAGTGTTGTGAGTTCAATATTTTTAATTAATTATAGTAAGGGAACATCTTAGGAGTTAGTGTAGTGAGTTTCAGAGCAGTGTAATAATTATTTGACCTAAAACTAAATGTTTTTATGAATGTCCTCTGAGGAGTACATGGGGATTTGCTAACTTTATTTCCCCCATTTTACACAACACAAATGGAGGCCACTATGGGCCACAACTAACACGTAGGTTTCTGTAGGGTTAATGGCAGACGGATGCAGTTGCTCTCAGGAGGATATATAATAAAGGTGTGTTAGCTGCTGAGCCTATTTACTGTGCATACGGCACACCGGGCATAGTTTATTCATTTCACACACGTTACGCAATCCATAGCGCGTGCATGTCGTCGTCCAATCCTTTTGTCAATCCTTCTTAACCGCCTTCGCTTCCGAATCAGCATTGCTATTGCATTTGACTGGTCGACGATCTGTATTTGTGTTTGCTGAAATAACTCAGACGAAGCTCATGTCTGAGGTCGGAAGGTAAACAGACGCCATATACAGCAGGTGAGCGTGGCAGTATACATGGGAGGTTCTTCTTCTTCTCTCGGTTTTTTGGCGGATTGCAACTTTAAGGTGCATACCGCCACCTACTGTACTCGCCGTGAAGTTGTTTGCGGCCTGCCAGTAAACCCAAAGCAGAAGAAGAAGAAGTGACGTCAGCGGTTCATTTGCCTAATCCACCCCCAGGAACTCATTTCGGTGTGAACGCGATCTGCTTTAGTTCATCAGAACTAAAAGAGTTCTCATGAACTATTGTGGGAAAAGTATTTGGTGTGAACGCGCCTATTGTTTCATCATCTCCACAGTCTAAAACCTTCATTCTTCTAGTGGCAGAGGTGGTATGTTTCCAGGAATCTCTACCTATATTCCTCACCTCGAGGAAAACCCTGTGATATCTGGTAAAGCTCACATTTCTGTCGTTTGAGGAGTAAATGTTAAATAATATGATGCTTGTATTGCATTCACGTTTCCCATAGAGCTGAGGTTATGTAAAGAGCGTGGCAGGACACTAATAAAGCCCAATACAGAATGCCTTGCTCAAAGGCAGCAGTTAAGAATAAATGTGTTACTTGCCACCCTTAATTCATCAACTCAGATTTGGCTTTCATCCTCCTCCTGTTAGTAGCACATATCAAAGCAATCGTTTCCTGGCGATTTCTCAGTGCCAGTCTCACTCTGAGCTCAAGGCTAAAGTGCTCCTCAGATGACTCAGAAACATCACAATATTTATCATGAATTATCAGATATTGGTGCCTCCTATTTCAGTGATGGGCCAAGTGAGAGCAGTCAGTCCTGCGTGACACTTTTTCAAAGAGAACAGTTTGGATTAATGACATCTGCCAGGAGCGCTTGTCTGCTTTACAGCCAGAGGTGATGTGATGAAGATGAGACAGAATCAGGATGGCAGAGAGGGAGGAAAGACAGTGAAGGCATATTGACACAAATGCACAGTGAGCTGTAGTGTTAGGATCAATATCAACAGTTTGGCTGGAGAGTGGATCCATGTTAAACATCTTGTAATCACACATGTAACATGAGTGTGCTCCCTGTGGTCCACTCTGTTCTGCTGGGGTTGTCATCACTGGAACAACACTGCCCCTCAGTGGCTGCACCCCCTCTCCCTCTTGGCTGAAGCACACTCACACAGCTCTCAGCCCTGTGTGATATTTGCACCATAACTGAACTCATGAGGATCACTTGAGGTTTTTGGCCGTGAGGGAAAAAACTTTGCATTCTTAAATGTGGGGCATGGGGAAGGAATTTTTCGCGAAATACTTGTTTGAGCTGCATGTATACCCCATTCTGCTGTTATGATTTAATAACATGCCATCTATTATTACCCAAGTGTTTACACAGTTCCTGCTAAGCCTATTTTCAAGCTTTTCCAACTTTACTGTTGCTAGGTTTCAGCTGGAACTATGTAAACATTTTCAAAATACTATTTTGTAACTGTCTGTTCTCTGACATAGCTCTGCTGGAACAATCAGTCTCGAGTTGACGCTGCAGTATCAGGGCCAGCCTGGGCTGGATTAACCTTGCTGGGGGGCCTCAGCTGACATCGGTGTTCCTAGACACTGTCCCATATTCACTGCATGGTCATTTCATTTGAAATAAATGAAGGAATGTAGAATTTGTAAACAAACTAAAGAAGAAAAAAAACCTAGATGTTATGACTGTTTCTGTGAGCCACCTGACCTGAGGTGCCAGTGTCCTTTTGAACTCTAGACTGAGCCAAGCTTTTTATTCTCCCCGTTGCATGCTTTCCTATTGGTGCGAATAATGTCCTGTTGGACATATTTGAACAAAAACAAACAGCCTTTTTTCTATATTTAGTTTTAAGTATATAGAAAAGCTGTTACATAAGGAGATAAGAAGATGATTTATTTATTCAGTTTTTACATACATAGTTTAACCACACAGTACACAGGTAGGTGCAAACATGCACATGCATTTTTAGTACACAGAGTTTTACACTCTATACAGCAGGGGTGTCTTTTTTCAAAGAGGGCCAGATTTGATAATGTGAATATGCCCGGGGGCAAAAAGTCCCTCCTGACATTTTTTAAACATAAGAGTAAAATACGAATACACTGTTAAATAACAATTTCCTTTTTCACAATTGTGTTTATTTTTCAAATGGCAATATAACTAAATATAAGCCACTAAGGCAGACGTGAACATCTCTAAAAAAACATTTCTGTCAGATAACATTGAACAAATTATATGGAATACCTTGAACTTTGTAGCGGGTTTGACCCCCTGAAGTGGGGTGCCAGTCAGAATCAGGTCTGACAAATAATAATCTAAAATATTCAAAATAAATTGTTCAGTCAAACCATACACAAATTAATTAATTTGGGAAATATCTCCTCCATCACCGAAATGCAATACAAATTAAATCACAAATCAATTTCCATTTTGGTCAGATATATTTCATGGGGAGAAACCAGACATGTAAGATCAGTGTGTGTGCAGTGGGTGTGGTGAAAAGAGTCAATATATACAGTTCAATCCGCTTTAGCAAGGAGTCCAGTTGGTTACAACCCAACATAAGTTAAAACATGTCGCTGAAGACAAACATGTCGCTGATGACGATCACCTAATATTTTATTTATAAGGAAAATGTATGGCTGCCAATCTCGTCGGCGCCAGGGAGCGGTTGGAGTTTCGGTGACTTGCTCAAGCGCACCTCTGCAGGGCCCAGGAGACGAACTGTCACCTCTCCAGCAACCAATCCACACTCTGTATTTATTTTGTTTTGGTCCGGTATATTAGGACGTGAACTGGCGAACCTTCGGTTCAAAGACCGAGTCCCAACAGACCGAGTCCCAACAGACCGAGTCCCAACAGACCGAGTCCCAACAGACCGAGTCCCAACAGACCGAGTCCCAACAGACCGAGTCCCAACAGACCGAGTCCCTACAGACCGAGTCCTTACAGACCGAGCCAAAGCCGCCCCAGTCTCTGCATTCGACCCAGAGTTAGGAGCAGAGGGCTGCCATTATGTATGGCGCTCGGGGAGCAGTGTAGGGAACGACGCACCTAAAAAGTGAAATATTAAATTCAAGTTTAATATCATCCCAAACCAAAGTCTTCCTTAAGATTTAAGGATTTCATTTTGTAAGTATAATAATCTGGTCAATTGTGCAGCGTGTTAAGAAGTATGAGAAGTACGCCGGCCGGCCGTGACTTGAACTCCAGGATTGACTTTCAGAGCAGTGGGCTTTATTTTATTAAATGTTTTTATATACCCTTAATCGTCCCACAGAGGGGACATTTACATTCTGCATTTGACCCATCCTAGTGTTAGGAGCAGTGGGCCGCCATATGTACGGCATCGGGGGAGCAGTGTAGGGAACGGTGCCTTGCTCAGCGACACCTCGGTAGCACTTGGGCTTTTGGGGACTTGAACTGGTTCCCAAGCCAAGTCCCTATGACACCACCGCTCATTTAGTATTCCGTATGACAGGCCTATATGAGCTTTTACAAACTATTGCAGTTTTGGAGCAATGTGTCTTTGTAACAATTGGCAGTCCCCATCTTAATACTCACCGGCTCGTTGTTCTATCTAACACGTCCAGTTTTCAATTAACAGACGACATGAGACGGTATAAATCTTCTGATCAAACTCTCAACAAGCAAGAAAATAAGCAGAATGTCGAAATGTTTAACTTCCCCTTTAAACAAACTTTTTTTAAACTTTTACAATTTGAGTGCCTTGCCAGTTTGCCAAACATATCATCTCATCATCTAGTAACCCCAAATGCTAGCAATGAACCACAAACCATTCATGTGAAACTGTCTCGGGTCTGGACGAAGAGGGTCATGACCTTGAACCATTTATCTTTGAGAAAGGACAGCCACAAGTCACACTGATATAAGAATGTACTATAACTTTCAGGCTCAGCAGGCACCCAGCAGACTGTCCGGAATCTCTCCATCATTGACCTCACACGTCCCTGTGAACCGGAGCAGTCGGGTCAGGTCTGGGCCTGCCGGTCATACCCACCAAGGTCAAGTGGAACAGTTTTCTGCAGTCATCTGGAAGTGGAGCCTCTGGGCAGTAAACACTGCGGTCAGCTCACGGTCAGTTTGTGCAGCGCTCCCACGCCACATCATTGTCAAATCAAGACAACACACCGGTCCCAAGATGCACAAAGATGTCTGAAAGAATTAAGTGTAGTTCAGTTATTATGCAAAAGTTAACTTCAGATGGATTCAATCTGGATATGTTTTGTACCTGGACCAAAAACAATAAATGTGTCTGTTTTTTGCAACTGAACATTTAAAGTGTTGTCTTTATACGAGTATATTAGAAATACTATTTTCATGTCACGTCAGCTCATAGAGTTATGGCATAATATCCAAATCATGGCACTAATACTGATGCTCTGACAACAATGCATATTTGTTTTTGGCTTGTTTTTGAATAATCTGTGTATGTATTGTCAAAAATGAAAAAGCTGTTAACATAAACTCAATCAATTTGCCATGCTGGGCCAAATAGAAGTCCTCTGTGGAGCTTTTGTTGGGCTAAAACATTGAAGGTTAGGAGTTTTCCAGCTCATCAGGCTTCAGCTGAGTTAATGAACCCCGCATGGCCCAGCCCCCGCACTCCGGTCTGAGCATTACTCACAGGGTAAGCAGGGGAAACAGAAGCTGCCAGTGTTGCTACGCCTCAGCAGGCCAACACACACACACACACACACACACACACACACACACACACACACACACACACAC
>CALSBW010027833.1:0-30993 GCA_943590975.1 Lindbergichthys nudifrons | reverse complement strand
TTTTTTTATCGTTTTAATTCCATTGAAGACCAGTTTTGACCAAGGTAAGCCATGTTAGCGTTTTTAGCTACCTATCGCCACACGTTATGATGTACGCTTTCGTTTACAGCGTCGCGAATGTTTATCACTGAGTATTGAGGAGGGCACCACTAGATTCAGTGTCTCCAGGACACCAAAAACGAGTGGTTGGCTGTGCATCTAGGATAAGTAATAAGGGAGTTATGAGTGAGTTTATGTGCCGTTAAAAAAAAAAAAGTTAGCTCGTGGCTAATTCAGAGGCTGAGTGCTAGCATTGTGGGTTTTTTTTGAAAAAAAAAATTAAAAAGATCATTAGCTGAGTTTCTTCCCGTTACATGGATATAAAACATTCATAGTTTTATTCAATATTAAGATTCCTTAGACGTTGTTTACTGCAAATGACGCGTTTTTCCCCGGGGGGGCCGTGCGTAACAGGTTAACCCGGTTGTGACCGAGGAGAAATCTGGGCTGCGGCTGACAGAGCACACCCTGCTGCGCTTACCTCGCAGAAAGTGTGCTCAAAGAACAGTGCCGGGGGACCCCCCCCCCCCCATAGATGGGTGGGGAGAGCCCCCTCGGCCCCGTATGGGCTTACTACGCACCTGCCTTCCTGAATCCCTAAGGATAACAGGGAGAGCGCCAGCGCCCATGCCTCACACTCAAGCACTGACCCCGTGCAGAGTGTGAGAGGACTAAAAATGTCCTGTGTTGCCCCAGCAAGCACAGACGAGGAGAAAGAGCCAGACATGTCCAAGAGATAAAACCTTATAAAGGGGCCTGGCGTCGACCAAGACGCCGCTGTGCATAAATCCTCCACACTGTTGAATAAGGCTGTTGACACAGCTACAGCCCGTGTGGAGTGCGCACGAATCCCCACGGGGCAGGCTCTCCCTGCCTGTCCATAGGCATGTGCAATGCACTTGCAGAGCCAGCCTGCCAGGCGTTTCTTGGACAGAGCTTTCCCGATCCCCCCGCCCCCGAAGCACACGAACAGCTGTTCGGTGCGTCTAAGGGGGGCCGTGCGCTCCGCATAACATGCTAGCGCACGCACCGGGCAGAGGAGGTGCAGTTTAGCCTGCCTGGCCCCCCATGGGGGGGGAGACTAAAACCCCCTACTGAATAGCCCTCGACCTGAACGCACTCCTTAGGTCTTTAGGCACAAAGGAGGGGTTCGGTCTGAGTGTCGCGCCGCTCCGGCCACCCCATTAGTAAACAACTCGGGTGCACCGACAGAGCAGTTAACTCGGACACTCTTTTGGCTGAAGTTAAGGCAAGAAGCAAAGCTGTTTTCCACGACAATGCTTTCAGAGAGGAGAGCTCCAGAGGCTCAATGGTCCCGAGGCCAGAGCCTCGAGCACTAGTCCCACTGCGGGGTGGAGACGTGCACTACAGGGCGCAGTCTCCTAACCCCCTGTAAAAACCGGGACATCAGTGGTTGATTAAAGGCTGACCTGCCACCAAAATCCCTCATGACAGGACGAGATGGCTGCTGCATAGACTTCCACTGTGGAATGCGCCAGCCCTCTGTCCACCAGTAAGTGTAAGAAGGACAAAATAGAGCCCAACTCACAAGATAGGGGCTCTATTCCCCGCTCCTCACACCAATGCTGGAATCCCAGCCACTTTGCCTGTAACAGGCTGTGGTGGATTCTGCTCTAGCTGCCTGGATAGACTGAATAACGCTGTCAGACAATCCACCCTGTCTCAGCCTGTCCCTCTCAGGAGCCAAGCCTGAAGAGGACGGCCCAGAGTGGGTAATGCCCCGATTGCACCTGCCCCTTGAGACATCGCCCCCCAGAACTGGGGGATCGCCCAGGGCTGGTCCACCTTCATCTGTGTCATTTCTGAGTACCACAGAGCCCCAACGCGATTCGGTGCTACCAGAATGACTGCCAGACGTTCTCGCCTCACTCTCCCCAGGAGAGGGAGAATGAGACGCAGCGGTGGAAAGGCGTATAGCAGCTTCCTTGGCCATGGCTCGTGTGCAAACGCGTCCACCCCCAAGGGCGGGTCGTCGCTCAGGGCCATGGAGAACCACAGGGCACAGTGGCTGTTGCGCCGGCTGGCGAACAGGTCCACTTCTGCTCTCCCGAACTGGGCCCAGACCTGCTTCACCACCTCCGGGTGAAGCACTCGCCATTACATGTCTCCCCTGAATTAGGGGCATGAAATGCCGGAGGACTAACACTACTGCCCGTAGCTCTAGGAGGTTGCTGTGTCAACTCTGTCAGAGCCCAGCGCCCACCTATAGCCCTCTTCAGGCAGGTCCCTCCCCATCCTGTTCCAGACGCGTCCGTGAACACTGTGATGTAGGAGGTCACCCGTCCCAGTGGAGACCCCCTCCGGAGGTGGTCCGGAGATCCCCAAAATCGGAGGTTGCCCCCACTGAGGGGGGGAGGGATGGTCACCAGCCGTCGTTTGTGCCTCCAAACGCAGGCTGGGGAACCACCTCTGCAGGCGGCGCATATGTAGTAACTGGCGGGACCACCAGCCGCCATGAGACCCAGAGTCTGCATGACAGTTAAAGCTGTCACTGTTGCCCCCTGTCGCAGCCTGTGCACCGCCCTGAGAAGGGGCGCACGTCTGCTCTCTGACAGGGTGGCACGCAGCGCGTCTGCATCGAGCACCACTCCCAAATACAACGCCTGTTGGCGAGGTATGGGGGTGCTCCTTTTTCCCAATCGATCGCAAAACCTAATTTGGTTGGGTGTGTGATCAACTGTGCTGTGCAAAACATTGCCTGTTCCCGGGACCCAGCCATGACTATGAGGTCGTCTATGTAAAAGAAAACTCTCATGCCGTGTGCGCGCAGCGGTTGAGGCGCTGTGGCCACACATTTGCTGAATGTGCGTGGGGATAGGGAATAACCGAACGGCAGCCTGTTGTATTCGTAGGCTATCCCCTGGAAGGCAAAACGCAGATACTTTCTGTGCTCTGGAGCTATTTCCACATGAAAGTACGCGTCTTTCAGGTCGATGGTGGTGAACCAATCGCCTGGCTGCACAAGCCCTAGTAACTGTTTCACAGTTAACATGCGGAATTTCCTGCTGGAAATATGACGATTCAGGCCCCGGAGATCTAGAATAGGTCTGAATTCCCCTGTTTTCTTGAGAACCAGGAAATACATGGAATAAAGACCCTTCTCTCTCTCACAGACACAGCCTGTTTCTGCACCAGAGCCTGAATCTCTGCTGAGAGGAAACCCATCTCCTCCTGGGAAGACAGATTTACCTCTCGCATGCCCATAAAAGGAGGTGGGATGCTGCAAACTGGAGTGAATAGCCCCGTTTCAGCGTCCTGTCCATCCACCTTGTCAGTACACAGCTGAGTTTCCATTCCCCATAACATTGTGTTAGAGGATGTGCAATCAGCTGCGGCGCCGCAGCTATGAAGCTGTGGTACTCTCTGGTGACCCACTCCGCCGTGAAACCCTCCATAAAAGGAAGTTTGACCCATGGGGGGCTGACACAGAAAGGGCCGTTTTTCTATAATGCAGTTTCCACTCAGAGAAAAAACGGCAGATTTTTCACTGAGGTCCCTGACTATGGAAAACAGCATTAACCGGAGTTTTTACAGGTGTAGTGTGTTTTACTAAGGCCCTTGAACGCACCGCCACGCGCCTCTTTACAAGTGCGGGCGTTGCTATAATGCAGCCCCTATCACTATAGTAAACAGCATTATTTGGAGTCTTAGCTTCAGGCATAGAATGTTTTCTAACAGAAAAACGTCGGCCATAATGTCCCTGTACCCGCACCGCACTATAACAGTGCTGCCTGCGGTTTATCACTCTCATCTGCGCACTCCCACTAGCCTCCTCCCTAACGGGAGCTATAGCTGGGGTGGCGAGTGAGGGATTTGTACAGTCATCAACATGTGCAAATGTATTGTGGAAACAAAGGACACTCAGACTTGGATACAGATCAACACCATCTTTATTTAAAAAGTTTTGACAGGGATCTGGGCATTAAATAGGCAGTTAACTCCGCGAAGATGGAGCTCCCCACCCTGGTGCTCTGCTGTTGCGGAGCCTGCCTCGGTCGGGCAGCCCTACCCCGTGATTGCCGGTATGCCGGTGCCACGGGGTGGGCCGTAGAGGTGGAGGGCGCTGCAGCTACGGGACCCCCGTGCCGGTGCCTCTCCCTCCGCTTCACTGTCGCACTACGCTCCCTCCCCTGCATGGCAACGCGAGGGGAGCACGTAGCGGGGCCTGAGGAGGAGCCAGTGATAGCATGCGGCTAAGCTGGACTCTCTCCTCCTCTAGGCGGATGAAGCGCTGGGTGACCGAGGAGACCGACCCAAAGAGCCCCTCCGTGGACACGGGGGCTCCGAGGAGATCTTCTCGGTCCTTCTTAGATAGGGCCGTGAGCCCTGGCCACACGTGACGAGACGCCACTGTGGCCAGGGAAATCATCCGCCCTGCTGCGGTGGCCACGCCATAAATCAGATTACTCATCTGACTAACAGCGTGGTCCGAATAATCGCTCTCGTCCTGAGACGGGAGGGCGGGGGCGTCTGCCTGAGGGTGATCAGGAAGATGCCAACACGCCAAGATTATCGGCCGCAGTCGCCATCTGCGTACCGAGCTTGAACAACTTATCCAGATATTCCAGGTGTCTCGGTCCCGGGGCAGCGGGGGCAGAGGACGTTTACCCTCCGCCCAACCAGCCGCGGAAGCAGATGGGCCGCCAGGCTTTCATCGAGGGGGGGGGGCACACCTGGACATGTCGTGTCCGAGCGATCCACCACCTTAACGATACCCGCCATGGCGGCTATCGGGGCCTTCGTTTTAAATGGCTGCTGCCATGTCGCCTCCACACACCGCCATACCTCTGGCAGCTGGGGCGAAATGAAGGTCGGCGAAACGAAGGTCGGCTGTAAGCCTACACGCTCCGCCGCCAGAGTCATCACCGCCGGGAAATCGATCCGCGCAGACCTGAGAGTTGGACTTCCGGTCAGCGAGGCGTCCTCCTCGTCCCCCATCGGAAGAACCGGGACGACGTCACCTCGCTCCCCGAATCGCCTACGTCCACGACGTCGAGCTCCAGATCCACCGACTCCTCCTGCGGGGTAGCCCTCGCCAGGAAGTGCTGCCCACGATGCTCTCGTGTGAGCCGCGGGATCATCTGGCAGTCTGGGCATGTCAGCGTCGGGCCCATATTACCCACCGCGTGGTCAGGCCCCAAGGACGTGAAGCAGAAGGGTAATTAGATTTGGGCATTTCGGGCAGGTCCTAAGGTCAAGCACTGACTCCATACTCTCACTTTACTCTCTCTTTCTCAATCGTCTCGAAGCTCGTGGAATCACTTCCGCTGCTGAAGAGAAAAAAGATGATAGTCAGGAGGCAAGGCCTCCTTTTATAAGGTGTGATGCGCGCGCATTCAGGTAGGCCCGCCCTGGGCCGGCTACGTCTATAGAAGTCTCAGTGGGAGAATGCACGCGGGATAAGGTAGTACCCATAGAGTCCAGTAGAGGGCGGAGCCTGTGAGAGATATAACTAAGTTAATAAACTCAAGTACTATACTTGGGTACAATTTTGAGATACTTTGTTCTTCTTCTCCTCTACAGTTCAGAGGTAAATGGTGTACTTTTCCTCCACTACATGTATTTAATACATTTAGTTACTTTACAGATGTGGATGAATGATGTGAAATATAATCAAGTGTTAAATCAGACTTTAGTTCCACCTGGAGTAAATTCACAAGCTACCCTGCAGTATACAAAGTCATTCAGATTTCAAGATGGCGCCTGTGTCGGCAGGCCGCTCCCTCAGCTCTCTGCCTTTAGCTATCCTGCTTTTGTTCTCAAAATGTCTCTGCTCTGCTCGTCTATGATCGCCAAGCTCTCCTCTACCTCAGAGGAGCCGGTTGCCCTGCATCCTGCCTCACCGAAAGCGCTTTAGACGACGGGGAAAGCGTGGTGGTGCGCTTGTCCATCAAAATGCACACCTGACGGCTTCTTCTGGGACTTATCCACGCATCAGATGCCATGGCCCGCCCGCTGCACGCCATCTGAGGGTTCGGTGGATTCGCCCTGTCTTTCCGGAGTTGCGGCCTCTGCTGGGCCCGCTGGCAGCTGCCCCTGCCCGACTGACTGCTCCCGGCCCGCGCGGCGTTCAACACGCACATCTTCGTCCGCTAAGACGCACTACACCAGGGCTATTCAATTGGCGGCCCCGGGGTGATATTTACTGGCCCTTGGAGTATAATGTTAAAAAGTAATCTACTTTTATCTTTTTTATTTTAATATTTTTTAAAGAGTGCCTTTAATCCAGAGAGGGTGTTAGAGGGGAAGACATTGCCTGAAAACTTTGGCGGGCTCGGGTTTCGAACCCACCTACTATAGAATTGGGAGGGATGAAACCCTCTTTAATGGTCACACATGCAGAGCACACAGCACACACAGTGACATTTGTTCTCTGCATTTAACCCATCCTAGTACCAGGAGTCTAGTACTAGGAGCAGTGGGCAGCTATTGTACAGCGCCCAGGGAGCAATGGGAGTGAGGGGGGAAGGGGGGTGTTCGGTGCCTTGCTCAAGTGCACCACGGCAAGGCAGGAGGTGAACTGGGACCTCTCCAAGTAGCAGTCCACACTCCATATTTTAGGTCTGGTCGGAGACTTGAACCGGCGGCCCTACAGCTCCCAGTCCAAGCCCCTACTGACTGGGCCTACACTAGCTACTGTAGTGACAACTCCTGTCATTTATTACATCTCTGCGTGAATGATTAGATCATTTCACCTAAATTAAATCAAATCAAATGATGTTGATGGTTAAATTAGCTTCAGATGTAGGCCTACTGAGTTCTGAACTTGCCATTTAGATCTATAAAAGGCCTTGGGGCTATGTTGTTTGATTTAATTAAACACAATATATGCACTCCACTATGCTGTTGTAGTATTAACTGTATCTGAAGCTCTTAATCTGATTGCTCATATTTCAAGCCATCTTTTTCCCGGCCCCTTGCTTTGGATCATTTTCATCAACCGGCCCCCATTCCAAACTAATTGAATAGCCCTGCACTACACCTTCGGCCAGCCCGGAGAGAAAACTTTGCATGGCTTTGCTAAATGCTAGGTCAATAGCAAACAAGACGTTCCTGCTAAATGACTTCACCTCTCGTGATCTGGATTTGATGTTCCTGACGGAGACCTGGGTCCACGCTGGCGAGTATACACCGTTTTCTGAACTTCTTCCTCCCGACTGTACTTTCTTCAGCTCCCCCCGTGCCACCGGCCGTGGTGGGGGCATAGCATCAGCGTTTAGAGCTAGCCTCCAATGCCGATTCCTTCACCCTGTAACTAGCTATGCTAGCTTTGAGTTGCAGCTTTTTGAACTGAACCCGGCCTCGCCTGTACTCTGTGCAGTCGTGTATCGTCCGCCAAAGTACAATAAGGATTTCATCACTGACTTTTCTGACTTTCTGTCCGGGATCATGGTGAAATATGATCGTGTTTTGATTTGCGGAGACTTCAATGTCCATGTGTGTTACAAGTCCAAACCTCTGGTTAGGGACTTTTTAAATCTCCTCGATTCTTTCGGTCTCATTCAATCCGTGGCTGGCCCAACACACGATAAAGGACACACTTTAGATTTAGTATTATCGTTTGGACTGTCTGTCTCTGGATGAAATCTGTGCAGCAACGCGTATCTCAGACCATTTACCGGTTCTGTTTATAACCTCGATCCCTTCCGCAGGAGTCGAATCACGTGCCCCTACGCGTTGTCTGCGTTCGATTAACCCCTTGACTGCCTCACAGTTTTCAGATGTTTTTAATACTTCTCCGATCTGTAAATTAGAGGTGAACTGTGCTCTTAGTGCGGATTATTTCTTAGATTGTTCATGTTTGCACCACCAGAAACCAAAGCAAATTCCTTATATGTGTAAACCTCCCTGGCAATACACTTGATTCTGAAATAGATTTCAAATGTAATATATTTATGTCTTTAAAATGAAAAAGTTCATTTTTCCAAGTTATATACAAATAAAAGTATCCCAGCAGGCAGAAAAGATTACTTGATTTATTTCACAGAAAATGCTTCTTTCAGAAACATTATAACAGAAACTCATAAACATCCTAAATGGATATAGCACCTTCACAAGACATTGAAGGAGTTATTTTAGTTTTTTTTGTAAATGCTTGTACTTCTAATAGCCTACTTATCTTAGCTTAGCACTGAGACAGGAGGCAGGGGTGTGACTGACAGGGGCAAACGTGCTACAACTGTCCAAAACACTTACATTAGAAGAAACATGCTGCACTTTCATAAACTATGTAAGTATAAAAACACAAAAGTGCCAAAACACATGCAAAGGAAGGGCTGGTTGACGTTCAGGATTATAAAGCTGGACAACTGTCTCTGTTGCAGAGTTAGTCTGTCTCTTAACTGTAAGTGTTTGTCAGTAGGCCTATATCTGAAATGACTAGGTTAGCTACGTTAGCTAACAGCAGATCTGCAGTAACATCAGAAGGAGTCATGTGATCACATTGTTAAAATAAGACCATAAAACATTTTGGGTACCTTTTTAGTGACAGTTGGCCAACTTTATATCTTGAACGTCACCAAGCACTCAGGTCCCAGCTGTGTGCGTCACTTTTTAATGACCCCTGGTTTCCGTAGTGTTGAATACAGGAAATTGGATACAAAAGGTATCATTATTCTCCGGAAATAAGCAGATGTTCAGCTTGTTTTAAAGAAAACATAAATATATTTAAACATCTTGCACTTAAGAAAGGTAATTCTCCAAGTAATCAGGATATTATGATTAGCTAGTAGGTTAAGACAGTGTACGGTAAGTAGTGTTTGCAGACCAGGCAGCATTTTCTTGCTTTACAAAAATGTGTAGGATTTGGCTCAATGAGTACTGAATGTTGTGAACATTGCTAATTAATACCAACAGTGAACCTTAAAAGTTGTTTTAGAAAACAACAGACATTTGTCTATTTACACTTAAAAATGTGGACCAATTTAATCATGAAGTCACGACTCTTGCCAACGGAGGAATGTTAATCCTATATTCGCTCTCTACTATGCTTTAGCCTCCACCAACTCCTGAGTGAAGTTGCTTAATGTTCACCAGCTACAGGGTGATTATTTTGTCTGTGTGCTGTTGGAGCCGTGGAGGTAGTGCACATTGTGTTTTGAGGGCTTTTTCTTGTTAAAAGCAGCTGCCTCTTACACTTAGAAAGCAATAAGAGTGAACCAAAACAGTGAATTGTTGGGAAGAGAACCAAAGCTGAAAGATGCTAAAACACTCCGTAAAGTTTTAGGAAACTGTAAAGTCAGGTAATCATTCTGTTGGATCATCGGTTTAAGCGAGCCCTTTCACTTTACACATAGCAACATATTCTCATTCAACTTTCGTATGATATATTAAACAGTTATTCCTTCATTTTCTGTGCATTCTATGAAACTAGAAGTGGCTATTACTAATAAATAAACCTTGACTTAACACAGGACATGAACCCTGGTATAGAGTGGTGCCGTGACGAGTCCTAAAACCCAGAAGTGAGTTAGCATTTTACCACTACTGGTTCCCTCGTCTCAGAGTCAATGGGATTTCTCCATAGGATTTTGGAAAATAGCTGGAAGCGCTGGGTTACGTATTGTAACCAAACGGCAAACTCTGGGGAAGAGCCGGGACGCCAATACGGAAGTGCCACAAACTGCAGTTCATATATTGGCCGATAGGCGCTGACTGCAGAAAGGAGCAATTTCCATAGACCCCCATGTTAAAATGCCCAATTTTACAGCCTAAAAAAACATGTTTCTACCCATGGATCCTATAAATATTATTATAGATATAGTTAGATTCCACCTTCATGATTATGAATCTGTGAGTGAATTGTTTTCTAACGCGACCCTTTTATTTATATTAAGTCTTAAAGTTTTTGCATAAATTAGGGCGTGGTCACATTGAGTAACAGCTCTGTCAAGTCACTGCTGCTGTTAGCTTCTTGTCTCTCTGCTAGCTGCTCCGTCTCCGTGAAGCTACAGGGACTCTGCCTGCTCAGTTCATCCAGGGAACACAACTTGACCCCGGCCGTGTTTGTTTGTTCTTCATGCTTATATATCGGACTATTGTGACTCGCTCTGCGGTTAAAACAGACGGTGCATGAATGCGGTTTTGCGTTAAGTGAAATTCGAGTACTTTATTTATGTGTTTATGATTTTAATCAGCTACGTAATGAATGTGTTAGCGTGTAAGCGAGTGGTAGCTACATCGGTGCTAACGATGCTAATCGTAGCCTCCAAGTTAAAACCATAGACGTATATATATAGGTTAAAACATAGACAAGTGTTAAGCGTTAAGTGGGATAATACTGTAGAACAAACGGCTTCTGTTTGAGGTTGATAAAATAAGGTCATCCTTGTAACTTAGAGAGATATTTTATTATGTATGTATTTAAAAACATTAAAAAAAAATTTAAATATATATTTTTTTAATATTATTTTTGTTATATTTTTCATTAGTTTTACCGAAAAAAAACTTGATTTAATAAAATAAAATTTCCAAAGAAATAAATCCTTCGAATCTGCCTGTTCAGTCTCTGTTTGAATGTGAAAGAAGCTGTCTGGCCCTCTCTGCGATTCACAGAGGGCCCTCATAGATCCTGCATACAGGCCAGACACAAATGTAATGGCGCCATGTGGTGCCATGCCGATCATGGCCTTGAATGTAGCATGAGACTTGTACGTTGAAAACACCTCACTCTGCAGCAGGAGAGATGATGGAGTCTGGCAGAATACTTCAGTGCAGTCAAGCACCACTTGTGTCAGGGAAAGCTGAAAACTCTGGTGGAAGGTGAGCTCTGACAACTTCGCGTGGGATCCACAGACGTTGGCTTCCAAGCAGTTGGTAAAGGAAGTGTGTCCAGGTGGAAATAATTCTGCTGACTGTGGTGCGGTGAATGCCAAACCGTTCTGCTAGATCCCTCAGATGTAGGCCCACTGACAGGTGCATGAGGAACAGCAGCAGCTCATCTATGGGTGGAAGTTTCTGTGAAAACAAATAAGTGTTAGGCATACTGTTATAGGGAGACCGGGTACAGTTGTAACACATTTTCCGTTTGTGTGTGTGTGTGGCATGTGTGTGTGTTGTGTGAGTGATGTGATGCACTTGTTAAACGGTGGTATAGTGCGCAGCGTGCATAATTATTAATATACATCCATGCTTGTATGCTGCATACCGTTGTTGTTGTTGGTTGAGAGAAATCCGAGCTGCTGGCAGAGGATGCCTTGGCGTTGGTGATCCGGACCATCTTGGTGTTGGCTGCTGGCTCCACCAATTTCCAAAAGGCAAGGAAATGCTTGGCAAATCTAAGAATGTAATATTGTTCATGTTAGACATTGTTTTGTTTCTTAAATTAGCTTCCCCAAATGAAAGGTGTTTTTCAAACTAGTGGCCATATCAACATCCTGATAGCCTTATAAACAAACCTGGTGTAGAAACGAATGTCCTCGTCCGACCCTGCCAGGCGTTGTATCCCGAAACGAGATCGCAGTTGTAACACTTCCAGCTGGTGTTGGAGCTCCCTAATCTGATTTTTCAAGGCTTCGTTCTCGTCGGCCACCTGATTTGCCATCACTGCCGTCGCTGGATTTAAACAGTACTCATGATCAGGCTGCGCAACTGTTTCCACCTCGTACTCAGCTGTCAAGTCCGGGGTGGGGCTCTCTGCCCTCGGCCGACACTCCCAAACATTTCGCCTTGGTGTAGGTAGCTCGTAGTTGTTCCATGCAAAGAGAACAGGTGTAGCTCCTTTCTGTACTCTGTGCAGTCCTCCAGCTGTAACCAATAAGTCTCCTGGTCGAAAATGCCTACTGCACACACGGGTATTTTTTGTGGGGCTGAAATTGTCCCTACGGACCTTGATCAGCCACTGAGCCTTTACCTCAGCATCAATGGGAAATGAATGGAAACTTATCTCCCGATTATAACGGGCCGAATTCGTACACAGTGGCACACAGCAATGTAGTGCCGACTTTCTTACCCGCTGGAAGGCCAATCGCTTTTCTTTACCCCGAAATCCGCTCATTCTTGCTCTTGGTGTGTCATAACAAACTGTCAAACTGTCAAACTGTCAAGCTGTCAAAACTCTGTACTCAAACCGGAAGTACTCGCCCCCACACCCACCCGCCGGAAGTTGATAGACGCCATCTTGTGCACAGAGCCTATAGTAACTGAACGAGAGAGTAATGTCAAATGACAGTACAATTGACCAATCATATCTTCCCTCTAAATGGGTGGGTTTTATTATCGCGGACCTTATGACAAGTTCCGCCCGCTGTGAAACTTTTCTTGTTTCCATAGCAACAACAACTTCCTGTCAACAGCGTGAACTCGCCTTCAAAATAAAAGCATGCCAAATTACACTTAAGACATACAACTGCAACGAAAGTAACAAACACAATGCAATATCATTTTCAATGTCAAAGAACACAAATTGGGTTCACAGGCGTTGTATTGTGTGGTAGAGGGCCGCTGTCATTGATTCGTTTTGCACCCTGGGCCGTTGTTTTGATATTCCGCTGAAGTATACGCTGTGACCATAGACTGTATATATAAATGGACGTAGGGTCCGTGACGTCACCCATAGGATTCTGCAGAGTTGCCGAGAAGCCCTTAGTAGGCGGAGTCGGCCACTAACGGCTCGACAGTGGCGTCAGAGTCTAACTCCCGCCTGCTCCAAATAAGGGCAAAGAGGCGGAGCCGAGGCGGAACCTGCTGCCTCCAGCTGCGAAGTAACAGAGCTAGCTCAAGCTAAGAAGCTAAGCTAACATGCTACGCATCTGCACACTGCCGTCACATTTTACGTTTCTAAGGTAAGCGGACATGAAACTATTCAGCAAAACTATAAATAATAATCTAAGTTATTGAGTTTTTAGCATAATACTTCAGAATCTTAAAATCCCTTAACGTTGTATGCAATGTGCTAAATGCAACACTCGAATCAAGCAAATTAATATGTTTGCATGACATTAGTTATTTATATTTTGCTATCACTTAATTATACGTTTAATACATTTAAGTCAAGCTAAGGTACATGTGATGGTAGCTAGTTAGTGCTCTTACCTGTGAGGCCTCCTCCAAACAGCATTATAACCAGACTGTATCATTAAAACTACAAGTACCAGTTCTAGATCCTTGACTTTAGACAAACAATTCAAAAGACAAAATGTATTTAAAGACCCATCTTTATTTGAAGGTGCCTCTTAACCTGAGATATTAGTTATACAGTAATAGTATTGACAATCTAAAAAAACTGAGCAACTCAACAGTCAACTTTATATTTCTTATTGTCTAAAGCATTTATTATTTTCATTTTTCCCCTCTCATATTCAGTGTGGAGTGTGGACGGATTTAGACAGCGTGGTGTCCAGAGAGCTGCAGAGACTTCAGGGAGAAACCTCCGTGTGATGGACATCCTGTCTGTTGGTTTGGCCGGAGAGGACTGAGGGTCTTTCCTCTGTGAGGAGGACCAGGCCTGATGGAGGAGCCCATGCATAGCTGATACCACCTGATCAGGCCTAGTCTGTCACTTTATTTGACTAAATGTGTTTACTTATACATTTAATAGGTTTACACCTTCTGTCCATATGTGCTTTTTTATTTACAACATGTTTGATTAACTTTTGGTTCACATTTCAATAAATTGAATTTGTATTTGCACTCCTTTTGTCCATTATTCTTACTGAAAATGTTAGATTACACATTCACATCCGACTGAAGATTGGCCCCATTTATTTGTGACGTTGCAAACTCTGCGGTACAAGGTACATGTTGTGAAGCTCATGAAGTGAGGCAAATAGAAATAATCAGCTGATGGAGTGTAGATGTGGAAATATGTGCATTCGATCAGCTGACTTTGTTTTCACAATAAAAGTAGTTTCTTAGTGAATGTCCTGTACTCGTCTTAACATCTCATAACATCAGCTTTTAATTTTCCTCTTGGATGTTCTTCTTGACCCTCAGAGAAGGAGAAAATGCTGAGTCGTGCCTTTCAGGCATGTCCTTTCCTAACAAAAATTACAGGAAACATAAAACATATTATTGCAGAACAAGTGTGTTATTTATGAAAGAGGTGTGTTTGTGTTTAGGGGCTGTAGATATAATTATTTTGTAATTGTAATGTTTTATTTTATTTCAACAGTGAGCTACAAAGACAATCAGATTATGAATGAAGAGTATGGCATTCATCAACATTGAAATATATTTTATTATCAAAATAATATTTAACTGTTATCAAAACTTAGTGCAACTGTAGAAGCTTGCTCTGTTGTCTCACTGAAATAATCACTTTTACCACGTTTTTTACAGACAATATTGAGAGATAAATAGCAGTTCTCACTAATAGCTTTGCCTTCAATACATTAAATTAGAAAGCTGATAAAGTAATATTGCTTGTTAACATCTAAATGTAACCCTTTGCATGGAAGAAACCCTCAACTTCACTGATGTGTAGGTGATCTAGTATTTAGTATTGTTTAATGGAATGTATAGCAGTGTATTAAAGTCAATACTTCATTTATTTAAACCAATATCTTTCTTGGTTCTTTGTACAGTATGAAAAAAGAGTATTTGTACCTGTGCTGAAGTTCACTGCTGTGAGGAGTCCAGTTCTGTCTCTCACTCTCTGGTCCAGCCTGTCTGCATCACCTGGAGACTTTAAACAAACAGATATATATGTAAATAAAAATTGTGTATTGTCCGAGTCAGGGTCCTTTTTATTTTACTGTAACTTTGGAAGTTGTCTTACCAATGCTTACTGTTTATTTGATACCAATTTGGTAATACAATTAATAAAAACAACAAGATTTGGGTTCGTTCTTCAGATATGACTGACGTTAACGTGTAAGCTCAATAATGAACTCCAGCTCAACCAACCATATTGTAATATCGAAGTAATCATCTTGAAATATGACATTAATAATTGTAATATACACACATCTTATTGTGAGGTTGATTTCACATAATACTACTTCGACGTTAGCTTGTCTCCATACTTCAGCATAGCGGATTTAAATTAACCTTAGCGATGCATACAGTTACTACCTACATAATAAAATATCTCTCTAAGTGACAAGGATGACCTTATTTTATCAACCTCAAACAGAAGCCGTTTGTTCTACAGTATTATCCCACTTAACGCTTAACACTTGTCTATTTCGTTTTAACCTTTATACAGTCTGGTTTTAACTTGCAGGCTGATTAGCATCGTTAGCACAGATGTAGCTACCACTCGCTTACATGCTAACCCAAGCCTTAACATTCATTACGTAGCTGATTAAAATCATAAACACATAAATAAGTACTCAAATTTCACTTACCGCAAAACCGCATTCATGCACCGTCTGTTTTAACCGCAGAGCGAGTCACAATAGTCCGATATAAGCATAAAGACACGGACCGTTAGCCCAGCAGTCATCCGGTTCGACCTGACTATGGCTGTGACTGTGTGACTGACCCGAACCTCGTCGTTCTGATAGCTCCGCCCCTTCGCTCCAACCCCCCTCCCTCCCCCACATCTACAGGTGAAAATGACTTTTGCGACACATTCATCGCAAGAAGTGTAGCAAAAGTCAAGGCCGCAGATTCGTCGATTTATACTGCCACAGAGCAGATTCGTGAAGTTGTAATGACTGATTTGAGAGGTTGTAATAACCAAGTTGCAGTTGTAATGGAAAATATATTTAAAAAATATATATTTTTCTGCAAGTGAACATTTCATCACTAAGTTCATTTTTTTTCTACAAGCTACAAAACTTTTTTTTTTCTTCTGTGACTTCAAATGTGGTTCACAGATACGGATATGTTATACAAGTGTAAATGTATGCACACAAGCTCAGATTTATTTTCTGCAAGTGCTCACATCAGGTTTTACACGCTCTCGCATTTTGCACCATATCTACCTTCATAGATTTTCTCCCCCCGCCAGTCAGATCCGTGAAGACGGGCAGCCCGTCCCCGTGAGTGACGGCACGCCGGTTCCACGGGGTGGGCCAAAGAGGTGGAGGGCGCCGCGGGCACGGGATCTCCGTGCCGGCACCTCTCCCTTCGTCTCACTGGCCGTGTCTCAATTCAGGGGCTGCACCCTTCGGAGTACGCAGCCTACGCGGTCCACGGAGGACCCAGCCCACGTAGACCGGGTAGGCTGGACCGAGTGGCCTACGAAATGAGACGGTCTAGAGTAGACTACGGAGCATGCCTGTTTACGTCACGTGATACGCGCTGTTCGGTTGCGCTGCTCCAGCAGCCTGCTAGCAAATTAGCTTACAAGCTAATTCAGCTGAAAAGGATCCAGAAACTTTACTTTTACTTTTATATTTTTTGGAGATCACCGTCGGCGATGAATTAAAGAGGACCATGGCCAGGTAAATAAGATGAAGCTGTTCCTTTAGCCCCCAGTAATGTTACATTAGTAAGTTAACAAGTAAATTATATATAGCTGATGTAATTTAATCATATTATTTCATATTTAAAATAAGTCTTAATTTTTCTGTACTAATAAAACAATGTTTTTTAAATGAACAAAAGCATGTTGTATACATTGATTCTTAACAATATTAGTGTTCTAATCTTAATAGCTGTGATCATAACAGTTTATATTCTCCTTCTTCCCCTAAACCAGCCCAGATGATGTCCCTCTGACCCCAGGTCAGCACCTCCAGGTCCAGCAGCACCGTGACCCCCCGCTCTGCTGGAATACACAATTAAACTTTTTCTATTACCTATTTTTAGTATTGATCAAATGAAACTGAAGACAGTTGAATGACCTAGAGATATCCTATTATTCCACTGCTTATGTACACATGTTGGAAATAATGGTTAAAACCTCAGTAAATGAAATAAACAATGTGTTTGACAGTATTTTCATCTTATCACAAAGTAGAGGTAAGAATATATCCATCCTCTCTCTGCAGCTTCATGTCTTCTATTATTATAACTTTCATCATTGAGACAGGAAATCGATCATGTTATTTAACATAATCAGCAGTAACACAAATATCAGCAAAAGTGTGTTTATGGAGTTGTTTATTTGTATGTGCAGCAAGTATATAGAAGCAGCTGTTTGGGGAGTCAGACAGACTCAAGCTATAATCGTTACATATCTATTAAAAGAAAAGACACATGCAAAATCTAATTCTGAAACTAAGACACAAGTCTGCAGGACGGCAGTAAGCAGAGGTCTGGGTGGAGGATGCTCCTGATCGCCGGTTTGCTTTCTTCAGCACCACGGGGGGTCCAGGTGGATGGCAGCTCTGTCCTGATGATCCGCTGTGCACTCTTCAGATTAGGGGTCCTTCTCCAGCAGATCCATTTCTCCAGAATTTTACTAATTACAGAGAAAAACAAGAGAAAAAGAAAAAAGTGAATTAATCATATTAAACACAGGGTTGCAGAAGTATTATTGCAAGATGTAACTCTAAGCATTTCAGACAAACAATCCCTAAAGGATGTACTGTTCTGGTTTTTTTTAAACTAAAGAGATGAAGACAGTCCCACGTGCATCCCTTTGACAGCACGGCACTAACTAACATCAAGCTAAAGGCTGCTGTCTGTTTGTGATTGTGTTATTATGGGATTAGGATACATTAAATAAACTTTAACCTTATAAAAGATGATCAAATCTGGTGGAAATATTTAAAATAGGCTTTTCTTTTAGCCCTACCTCAAAGCAGCATGAGCTGAACACAAAGGTTGTAATGTTGACCCAAAGTTTAATAAACAGTAAAACATCACAACATGTCAGAGAAATAAATAAAGCAGCTACACGTCAGGGTAGCCTTTTATAAATCCCACCGTACTGTAGGCTATACCGGTCTAAATGTTTTCACTTTGGTCTATTTATGTAATATACATTATAACTTATCTATAACAGAGCCAATATCTCTGTGTGACTTTAGTAAACTTCTGAATTGAATTAAAAATAAGTGTAAACAACAGTGCAGTACGTCCAGCTAGCTAGTTAGCGTCACATATTTATCCGTATTATTTAACGAAAATGTACGTTACAATGCCCCTTGGGTTTGACGTGTGTGACATTAGTTAATTTAAAGTAAGTTAAAACCCAATACTCACATTTATTAGTCATTCCTCCGCCTGTTGCTGCTTTTAAATCCACTCTGCTGGGGAGACCGGAAGCCATTTCATTTGAAAAAAACTCACTCTTCCCTGCGCGCATTGCACCCTGGGATATGGTAGGCCGCGGAGTGTACATCAGATGTATCCTTCAAATTGGGGAAAAGTAGGCTGCATTCGTGGGCCGCATTCGGAGGAGTCTCGTCTTTTTTTTGAATTGGGACAGCCTTCTTTCGGCGGAAGTGACGTGTGCGGTCTACGAATGCACCCTTCGAAGGATGAAACCCCTGAATTGAGACACGGCCACTGTCGCGCTGCGCTCCCTCGTCTGCAGGAAAGCCTGTGGAGGAGGGGCGCGCGCTGTGGTGACTCTTCTCTCTACTGAGGTCTTTGAACGCACCGTGGCCCGCCCTTGGGGGGCCGCGCGCGCCGTCACAATGCCGTCTCTTTGAAACGGACATTATGGGGAAAAGTGGAATTGTGGAGAGAGATGACTCTTACTCTGGGATAAATGCAATAGTTTTTACTGAATGCATTTTTCCCACACACACACATCACTCTGGGACTAGAGTTTACAAACGTAAACCACCGTTCTCCTGTGGAGGTCCCTGAACGCACCGCCGCCACTCTTTTACGAAGGCCGCGCGTATTAACGCTGTATTTCCCCTTCAACGGTGAAAATGCATTAATCAGAGCTATTATACCAGGCAAGGTGTGCTTTCTGACAACTGCATGCCGGCAATAGCGTCTCTTGAACCCGCACAGTGCTTTTGACAGCACTCGGTTTATTCACCTGCTGGCTCCCTATACTGGGGTTTACAGCAGGGGGCGGGGAGTGTAGGACAGTGTTTCTTCCTCTGGGGATGGGCAAGAAGCAGACACGCTGCGATTACTCCTTATCCCGTGAGCAAGGAGATCGATCCATAGAGCCCTTCCGTAAACACGGGGGCTCCCAGGAGATCAACACGGTCCTCTTTGGAAAGTGCCATGCGGCGTGATATCCCAGGGACATCACACGGCAGGCAGCGGCGGCGGCCTGAGATGAAGTAGGGTCGACCCTATATCATGTGAAGCCACCGAGCACCGGTCCCCGGGGGAACCGGGCCTGGGGCAAGGCCCGTGGACCAAGCTACTTATTCGGCCTTGCGGCCCAATAATCGATCTGACCTGGTGAGGCGGGGGCATCTCTAGCAATGAGCGAGTAGCCCACACACCCGCCGCCATGATCATCATCCAGGGAGAGTACAGCGCACCGCGGCCACTCTTTTACGAGGGCCCCAGGCGGTGGACTTCCATGGACGCCGGACCCGGATGGAATGGCGAACGTGAATGGCACCGCCTCGGCCATATCCTGGTCCCCCAAACACTCGAAGGAGAGGTGGTGGGGATCAGCGCCAACTATTTAAGCCAGGGCACGAAGGACAGGCCCTGGTCTCCTGGAGGTATGATAACTCTTTCTTCTTCTTTCAAACGTCTTATCTCTGCTTCAGATGTTGCCCGCTCGCTGAAGAGAAAGGGATGATAGTCAGGAGGCGAGGCCTCCTTTTATACGGTGAGATGCGTGCGCATTCAGGTAGGCCCGCCCCGGGGCCGGCTACGTCTATAGAAATCTCAGTAGGTGAATGCTTGCATAGAGGGTAGTGCCCATAGAGTCCAGTAGAGGGCGGAGCCTGTGAGAGATATAACAAGGTCTGTGGTTGACACAAAATTAAGAGACGGATCACGTTTTGTTCTACGACATTAAATACATCAGCAGTAAACCCACTGGTGATTTTTGAAGAGTTTACGTGTCTGAAAACGATGGTTGTTAACAAGTGGCTGAATAGGACTACAGAAGTTGTCGAGGACGTTGTACGTCATTACGCCGAACACGTAAACACTCCCGCTAAGTTTGTTTGCCGCTGTTCTGCTTGAAAGCAAGTACCTGCGCTCTTGCAAAATGTTAAAACAAACGCTTCAACTTCTACCATTTTTTATCTGTATTTTTGAATATCGATCTTAAGTTAGCGTGACGTTGAAGTTGTGCGACCCTGCTGTACTCGGCTGTAGTTCGTTTATAGCATAACGTTAGCATTTTGCTTCCGGCGATTAGATTTATGATTAGAAAATTATAAAAGTAGGGTAGACATGTGGATATTATCCGGCTGAACAAAACGTGCATTTATCAAACAGGTTCGTTTTCCACATACCTTATTTGGAGCTATTTTCCTAAATCCTATGGAGAAATCCCATTGCTTTTTTGTCGAGGGAACCCATGCAGCTTACTTCCGGGTAAATACGTCATCCCTGCACCACTCTATGGTGAGTAAAAGTCCATGTTTCTCCATCCTATCCAGCGCTGTACCTCCTGATTCACAATTACAATAAGACATACCATTGATTTTGTGGGATGTATAAGAATTACATTTCATTATTTATTCAGTTAGTCTATTTATTTTAATTATACAAATATTTATTATAACAGTTTTAAACTATAGTTGAGTGTCATTCTGGAGTATTTTCTAATGATTTTTGATGAAGTCATACATTATATATGTGTGTAGTATACACAGTGCATACATACAGTATCATAGTAACATTGTTCACGTACTACCACAACACACAACAATCTAAGATACACAAACTATGAAGGCTAGTTAAGTTACTAGGTAACATTAACTGCACTTAGCTACAAAGTAAAACACATGCTCACCAAGCAGCATAATGGACTACATGCAGCGCTGTTTCATCTAAAACATCCACTGGAAATACGACTATGTATTATTTAACCCATCATTAATTCATGTTATATTCCATCGGTGATAAACATATATGTCTTTGGAGAGCACCAAAAAACTGCATGGAGAGACTGAAGCATAAACCAGAGGAGATACCAGCTGACCGCTTACGGCTTAGCAACAGTGAACATTCCCAGTTATGCAGTGTTGATTTACTTGGCCTAGATACAACAATATGGATTTTTCTTTTCCGCGCTTCTCCGAATTATGTGACGCATAACAGGGCAAAGGGTTTCTAAGTTCACTGGTTTACGTAAAGCATAGCAGCAGCAATCTCATGTTATGGTGCTGTCATGCTGCAATATTTTACATTAAACTACCACCAGGTTAGTGATTTAATTATGCTCTGGTCTTTGGTTTGAAGTTATCAGAGAATCCAATAAAGGAAGAACTGCAGATATATATATATAGATATTCTGTATATACAGCTTCCTGCACCAGAGCTTCCATATTATAGCATGAGGAACATTTTTGAAAAGTCATTATTAAACAATCACGGAAGTAAAAGCTATGGATTGATCAGACATAATTACATGACTGCAGACTAAAAAACAACCTAAATGAGATGTGGACTGAAAGCTACTGGCCATTCACACAATACAAAAGAGCATGAAAATCTCAGCCTGCGGTCCGTGGGAGTAGCTAAGCAACTGTAGAGAAAGAACGCCTTTAGAAATCTGTTTACATGTATTCGTCGGCTGCAGATTACAACTGGATTGGTATTAAACTTCCAACAAAGCGAAGAGCTTCCTGGGAGATTTGTGATTGAGGATGAGTGGCCTTACAGTATGCTATGTCAGAAAACATCAGCTTACACGCAGACTGATGTTTAAATGGTGATGCTATTCAAGGACTTGTGGGAGGGAATTATAATGATCCACAATTGCTTGATACTGTTATTGTCCAGTTGAATCATGAATGCCATTCACAGGTATTTCAGGAAAAGATGTCAAGACAGGAACGTAAGCTTGAGGAAGGAAATCAGAGCAAACTAAATATATGCTTCACAAAGCAAAACAAATCGGTAAAATATATATGAATAAATTGTGTAATATATGAATATGTGTAATCAGTCTTGATCCTGTGTTTACAAAACAGTTATTGAAATAGATTTGATTAAATCATTATTACATTAGATTCAACCTCACTATAGGCATAGGACAATCTGATAATGGTGAACTTAACTGGTACCTATTCAATGTGATACATGTATGTTGTTGTTAATGCCTACAACATCAAATTACTCCTAAAAAAGACATTCCAATCCAAGATACTGCATTCTCAGATAACGGTTGCCGTTTTAAACATGTGGTTAACATTGTGATTTGTACTTTGTAACATTTGTTTTAAAAGATCATTGTTTGGGTTAAAATTTGTATTAAGTCAAGCAAGTGAAGTATGTTACATAACTTAACTTAAAGGTCCCATGTCATGCTTTTCCGGTTATTACCCGTCCCCTTGTGTGTTATGTAGCTTTTCTGCATGTAAACGGTCTGCAAAGTCACAAACCCTCAAAGTACACCCTGTAGCGAGTAAAACTCTAACACAGAAAAGACCTGTCTATGATGCCCCAGAACGCCTCGTTGGAGATTTGTCTTTTTCCATTTCTTTCTTCCTGAGTATGGTGACGTAACCATGCCCAGGTCCAAATGGACCAATCCGTGGAGCTCCTCTCACACATACTCTCACACACTCACTCACTCACTCACTCACTCAGCGGCTCCGCGGATTTCTCAGCCTGAGACAGCGATACACCGTGAAACTCAGGCTGAGTTCAGGTGAGTTTCGCGATGTCTCGCTGTCTCGCAGACCCCACGCAGCAACCAGGAAACGACCCCAGTAATCCAGCTCACACTGTCCGCAGCAGCGAGCCCCGCAACGTCCCGCCAACACGGCACCCAAACCCCATGCAGAATTCTCATCTGTTTGTCATTACTGGTGTCATTTTCTTGTTGCTAACGCCATTGTAACACATAATCACTGATGTTCCGCTGTAACCAGAGTTGGGTGTAACTGTAATAATATTACTTTTGTCGGTAACGGAGTAGTGTAACGCGTTACTTTTATAATTCAGTAATCACACTACAGTTACTAACATTGCCCCGACACGCGTTACTTCGTTACTTTTATAAAATCAGTCATAATCACACAGACAGACAAGAGGGGTTTCCGCCGCAGGTTTATATGTACGTAATCTGCACGATTTGTGCGTCCACATCTCCACTCGCAGTGCTGCATAAACATGGCAGAGTTAACGATAACTTTCGAGGGGTGGAGTTATGCCCATTATTTTGAGTTCGTCCGAAGAATAGACAGGAATGTGACGGTGAGGTGCAAACTGTGTCCAGGCCAGAAGCTGTTATCCACTGCTGCAAACACCACGTCAAACCTCAACAAACACCTGCAAAGAACACATGCTAAGGTGAAGCTAATAGCTAAGGACCCCCGAACCCAGAGTGAGGATGTTGTGAGTGCGCCGCCGCCGACTCGGAAGCAGCACAAATTAGAATTTGGAGGACCGGTAACCAAAGCAGAGATGGACAGGCTTGTAGCATCCTTCATAGTAGAGGTAATGTTGCCCATTTGCACAGTGGAATCACCATCGCATCATTCAGAGATATACTGCGCAAAATACAGATAGCAGGAGACAGAGGACAGCCATAGTCAGAGCTATCTGGATCAGTCTTATGCGACAATGGAAACTGAACTAAAGAGAACATTTGAAACTTTAGCAGTCTGCGTGATCTGCCTGTAGGGAGGGGCGGCCGGCCCTGCGAGTAAAGTAACGAGTAAAGTAACGAGTAAAGTAACGAGTAAAGTAACGAGTTACTTTATGTAGAGAGTAACGAAGTAGTGTAATATATAACTTTTTTTTAAAGTAATATGTAATATGTAATATATTACTTTTTTGTAGTAACGACCCCATCTCTGGCTGTAACGGTGGTGGACTCATCAGAACAGAGTGGGCGAGCTGACCAATCAGAGCACAGTGGGCTCATAGGGAGGGGGGGGCAGGAGCTCCAACAAGCCGTTTAGGACAGAGTGAATACACATACTATACAGAGATGCTGTATGACAGGGATTCCTATCCTTTTTTCCCAAGAGTGGGGGGGGGGGTAGCGGTACAGCGGTAATTAAAGTTTATAAGTCTAAAAAATGCTACAACTACTGTCACAAACTGGATGAATGTGAAGTATTTTGTTAAAGGAGGATGAAAGCGTAATCAAGGAGCACTATTGGAGTGACTTTGATGGTTATTGGACTCAGGATTAATTAATTTGGATTCTCGCTGTATCGCCACGTGCTGAAAAGTGCTATATAAATAAGATTGCCTTGCCTTGCCTTGCTGTATGAAGAAATTAAAGGACGGCGCAAGTGGAAACAATTCACAAAGGGATTAAACTGTTTAAAACACATGCTCAAAGTAAGCCGGATTTTGCCGATGTGTTTATGTGGATACAAAAGTCGTAAATAATCTACAAAATGGAGGAGACCGATCTGATCGGAGCAACTGTGACAAATAATCTGAAACCGGCATGGACAATGACTATGTTTTAAAAATGCGCTTATCCAGAAAAGCCTGGTTTGGACACTTTACAGGCAGAAGAAACATTTCTATTAAAGAAAGAATTATACATTTCTGTCTTGTTATGCCTATAATAGCTACAAACTAGAATTTGTATTCAAATTAATTAATCAATTATTTTGTATATGTTATTGTAATGTAGAGACAAGGCTTTTAGTGACAATCATGGTTGGGAACCACTGCTGTATGAGAAACCAATGTGATTTTGGAACATTGAACAATGTAAATCTATTCTAGTAGACCTCAACAATGGAATTATGATCAGTAGAAATGACCATGTCATGGGACCTTTAAGTCAATGCTGACTTTTTGTTTTACACAGGAGACATGTTAACGTTGTGTATTGAAAAAAAATGACCTATGTTTAGTGAAAGGTCATTGTACTGTCCTCCTGATGATGTATCTAACCAAATGTAGGCAGCCAGCCAAACTCCCAAATAATCGACACCAGAGTCAGGATATAGCATTGCCGTTACAGCAAAGGAGTAAAACCAGTGGCGGCGCCAGAGTATTTTTGTTGGGTAATCTATGGTAGGGCTAACCCATACAGTGGTGGGGCTCAAGTCAGTATTTGCAATGTAATTACATACACGCTATATCGCCCCCCTTGACAGTGAAACACCACGCGTGAGGTTTACAGTAGATGATTTCCCTGTATCAGAATGGAACTGTATGAAATAAAACTGCACATTTGTCTTGTAGTAAATAAAAAGGGATCACTGTTAACGTGACGTATCATAGTACACGTTGAAGATCCAATGGGGATACTGAATGGCGGTTCCGATTGATCTCTTCAGTAATGCATGATGCAGACCCAACGTTTCATTGCTCTGATTGGCTGTAGGTCTATTCAAATTGCATTCGGAGGCATTTTGATCTGACCGCGGCCGCGCTGATATTATAACGCCAGAGAATTTCCACACCTTTAGTGTATACAACTCCCCATGGGCGTCGCAGCCATTATATGAGGGTGGGACAAGTCCCCCCCACTTTTTCAAATGATTAGTTTAGACCCCCCCACTTTTACTATGTGGAAAGTCCGTGAATCGGTCTATCCACTCGCCGCACTTTGTAGGGAGATAGAGAGATACAAATACTGAATAGTTTAGATGAGAAAAGGCATCGAAATGCCAGGTTACTAGTATTTATCATGTAAACAGGGAACATGAATAACCCGATCTCTCTGTGCTCATGTAAACACCATATCCCCAATATGATCATAACCGGGATAATACTCATAAACGGCTTACTGATGTCCATGTAGAGACGCAGTCAGTGTGTTTTACTGGAGCCTCAGTTCGATAAGAGATTATTTTCTGAGTTCTTTAAGTTAGGTACTCTCTCTCAAAATGGTAATGTGCATTATGTTTTAATTATACTTCTTATCTTTCAGAAGCTTTTTGTGTGTGTTTATGTTTTACTGAGTGCTTATAGGTTATTTCCATCCCAGTATTCAGTTAACTATTTATTTTCTGTGCACATTACATAGACTAGCTAATATTCTACCTACTGCTTGGGACTTTGAGTCTTCAAAATGTCCAATGTCACAGACTGGGACCTAGAGTCAGTTGTATTTACATTCAGTATGACTTGTTATGATTCAATGTGAAAGAGTATACTGCTCAATAAATAATGATCACTTCACCACCTCTCTTGACATCTAGGCACTTGAGAGTGAGTCAGAGGCAGAATACAGGGACAGTGGAGAGAGGTCCATTGCTGAGGTGAGTGATGAAAGGGAAATGACAGTTGAGAGTAAATTGTGATGTGGACTCTCATCCCAGGATTTGAAGGAAATCAGTGGGGATATTGAACAGGAAACATTTCAGTCAAGGGGCATCATATGACCAATATAGACAGAAGAGCAACATGTATTTGAACATTTAAGTCAATGATACCATTCCTAGGTGAACTTAACATCCGTATGGAGTCAGATCAGTCTCAATATTAATAAATGCTCACAGAAGGATTCACAAATGTATTTTGCGATTTATATATAAATGACTCTCCACAACAATATCTCTCAATGCACTCACAAATATTTATTGTTGTATATAAATGTACAAAAAATGGGCATTTAAACTGCTTTTTATTAATTCAAAGACAGCTCTGAATTAATAATCAAATATGTTTCCTTTCTTTACTACTGGGTGAAATTACAAAATGTACCCATCATTTTCCTCATGCTAGTATAGCCACATAAAAGTATCAAACCACCTGTTAAAATGCACCAGAATACAGGAAATCTCTTTTTTTTTTTCGCCCCCACACCCCCCGTAAAAAATGTCCCCCTCACATTCAGGATGCTTCCTACGCCCATGCAACTCCCTCACTACTTCTTAGACTATTCCTTGCACCCCTCTTCTAGCATAAGCCCGAATGGTCTCAACCATATTGCATCAGTAAGTGCACTTGTTGTTACAGCAGGATCAGTTTGTATGTTGTGGACACGACCCGTATATTTTCGCAAGCCGTTTTCTCAACAGTTAGCATTTTGCTTATTATTTAATTTAATCTGCTTACTTTAACATCATTTTTCATGGTGGGGCTAAGCCATTTCTTGGTATGGCTGTCTACCACAGCCATACCTTGGCGCCGTCACTGAGTAAAACAAAAATAAAACAGACATATACATTGAATTAGTTACACAGAACAGATGACATGTAAAAACATCCAAACAACTCAAATAAGCCTTAAAACTAGATGATAAAGCTTTAAACAACAAATAAGTACTCACAAGCAATGCGTACGATGAGCCAAATCAAAGGATTGCACCTGGATTGTGAACACCATGTGGCTCTGCTGGGCTCTCACATAAAACTGAGCATGTGGCCTGATAGACTTTTAACCCCTTAAGCCCGATTGGCAAACACAACTATATAGAGTGGCGAAGTCACGCCCATCTACTTCCGGTCCATGGGACCTAAAAATTATGTATTGAAGTCAATGGAGAGAGAAAACTTATCTTTCGATCCCGTTTGAATTGTGCCATGAATTACACATATGATGTTTGTCAATCTTAAAAAATAATGTCCATGTCAAAAAAGTCACAGTTTGTCGTAAAACTGTTGAAATATAAGTCTATGAAAAATCCGCAACTTGAAAGACTACAAATCCCAGAGTAAGTCATGTCATAACTGATGTCACAATTGTTTTCCTCCACTAAATAAGAGATAGCTAAGATAACTTTAACAAGATGCCTGTGTGCTTAGTACCAGGTTGTTATCATACCAGTAATGGGTCTTGCTCGTTCTTTCGCTTCCCGTCTGATGAAAGGAGCAGGAGTGTCTGGATCAAGTTAGCTACCTAGCTAGTAGCAAGCATGTTAGTTAGCATTACAGCCTTAGCCTTGTCATTTTTGTTAGCGGGAGACATCCATCTGAATCCGGGCCCGGTGCAGACAAGAAGCCAGTCCTGCAGGCTCGAGGAGCTAGCATCACAACTAGCATCACAACTAGCATCTCTTCCGCTGCAGCAACAACTACGCGACGACAACAGAGACCGTGGAGACAGCGGAGACCGAGGAATCAACGGAGACTTCGACATTCCCCCGGGGACGCCTCGGCAGACAGACACGCATGAGGCAGTGACGAGAGGAAGAGAACTGAGATCCGAGGGAACAAATATCCGCCATGTTGTTAGCCACCCTGCTAGCATATCAACGGCTAAAGCTACAACGGAGCCTCCCTCCCCCCACCACCCCACCGCTCCAAGTACCACGGCAGGCCGCAAGCCGGTTGCTTT
Organism: Lindbergichthys nudifrons; assembly: GCA_943590975.1. Classification (NCBI taxonomy): domain Eukaryota; kingdom Metazoa; phylum Chordata; class Actinopteri; order Perciformes; family Nototheniidae; genus Lindbergichthys; species Lindbergichthys nudifrons. The sequence continues at coordinate 2,787 of CALSBW010027833.1, read as the reverse complement.
AACGGACAAAGACAAATATCTGCAAGCTGACGACATTGTGCATTTAAGCAACAAAAATGGACTACATATTTTTCATCTGAACACTAACAGCCTGAGACACAAACTGGCTGAACTCAGGCAACTATTCATGAACGGTAAGGCAAGCATATTATGCTTTTCTGAGACCAAATTGGACAATTCCATTACAGATTCAGAGATTGAAATTGAAGATTATCTTGTAGTGAGAAGGGACAGGAACGTGAATGGAGGTGGTGTCTGCATGTACATACATAAAGACACCAATTTCAAAAACCGTACTGACCTGCATCATGAAAATATTGAATCTGTGTTGGTTGAAATTCTTTTTGACAATGCTAAATCTGTAATAGTTGGGACAATCTATAGACCACCGGAACAGAGTGACTTTTATGATACATTAGATGGGTGTTGGGGATGTGGGGGATGTAGAGACAATTATTATTGGAGACTGGAACACGGATATGCAACGTAAAGACACGTCCGTCTTCAAGTCCTTCAGTAGGATTTGTGATCTGCACGGCTTCAGCCAGCTAATCACCCAACCCACCCGGGTATGTGAAACAACACAAACTACCATTGATCTCATTCTGACCTCTGACAGGTCCAGGATCTCCAGTAAAGGGGTTATAGCATGCGGTTTAAGTGATCATTATATGATATTCTGTACCCGCAAAAAGCTAAAACAAAAGGCCGGCTGTCACAAAACAGTCATATCTAGAGACCTCAAAAACTACTCTAGCGAGGCCTTTAACCTAGAACTGGAGAGCCTGGACTGGTCAGATGAGCTCAGTGGTACACAAGTTGAAGAAACATGGCTTGGTTTCAAAAACAAATTCTCTGCAATACTCAATGATTTGGCCCCCCTAAGAACAACCAGGGTAAAAAATCGCGCTGAGCCGTTGATGCACTCCGGCATACTGACCGCCATGAAAACCAGAGACAAAAAATGCTCTGAGTTTCATAAAAGTCAGTCAATGCTTTCCAAAAGCACGAGCAGTGAACTCCAGGCCCACGTGACTGAACTAAAAATTGAAAGAAACAGACTAAGAAATGACGTAAGCTCCATGATCAAAACTGCCAAAAAGAATTTCATCAATGTCAAAACTGAGGAAACCAAAATTAACCCCGTGAACTTTGGAAATTACTCAATAACCAGCTTGGCTGCAGTAAAAAACTCAAAACGAGATTTTCAAACTTAAACATAAAGACAGATAACAGGCTCATCACAGACAAACTGGATGTGGCCAAGTACTTGAACATTTTTTTCACAAACATAGCCACAACTCTTGTAAATAAATTACCCTCCCACTCAGGGCTTTTTGGAGTAGATCACATCATGACTTACTACAAAAACCTAGGGGTACGCAAAGATGATTTCAGTCTAGCAAGGGTAACAACAGCAGAGGTACTCATTAAACTGAGCGCCCTCAAACCTAACAAGGCCACTGGCCACGACAATATCCCCTCCAAATTCCTGAGAGACACAGCAACCACCATCTCACCAGTCATAGCTCACATAATTAACCTCTCCATAAAACAGGGAAAAGTACCCAAAGACTTCAAAATTGCAAGAGTAACCCCCCTGCACAAAAAGGGCAGCAAATTGGACCCAGGCAACTACCGCCCTGTTTCTATACTTACCTCCATCTCGAAAGTCATGGAAAAAATAGTATATGAACAGGTCGAAAAGTACCTTGCGGAAAATAAACTAATTTATGAATTTCAATCTGGCTTTAGAACATCCCACTCCACTGACACATGCCTTCTTTATTTGAACGACCACATCAAACAAGAGGTGGACGAGGGTAAATACTGCGGCATGGTGATGCTGGACCTACAAAAGGCTTTCGACACTGTCAATCACCCCATTCTGATTGACAAGCTAAAAGCAATTGGTTTTGATAAACTATCGGTGAGCTGGATGCAATCCTACCTGAAGGGGAGAGAACAGATGGTGGAGGTAAACGGTACTCTGTCCCCCCCCCCCTCCCAGTGAGCTGTGGTGTTCCACAAGGAAGCATATTAGGTCCGTTACTGTTCCTAATTTATGCAAATGACATGTCATCAGCATGTGACTGCAACTTGTTCCTGTTCGCGGACGACTCAGCCCTGCTGGTCTCTGACAGGAGCAGATTGCAGGTTGAAAAAACCCTCAGCTCCGAGCTCGGCAGAATCTGCACCTGGCTCGCCGATAATAAATTATCATTACACCTGGGTAAAACAGAGTCCATTCTCTTCGGTTCGAAACATAATCTCAGCAAATCCGACGACTTCTCAGTTGCAGTGGGTGACATTATTGTCACAAGTAAGAAGGAAATGACATACATAGGATCTATTCTTGAGGCAAACCTCTCCTGTGACAAAATGGCATCCAATGTAATAAAAAAAGTCAATCAAAGAACTAGATTCCTATAGCGGATCTCCTCTCTGGTAAACAGAAACACCCTGAAAACTCTGGCAGGAGCACTCATTCAAGGGTACTATGACTGCTTGCACGTCATGGTACCATAGCACCTCCAAGGCGCTAAAGATAAAACTTCAAACATCGCAAAATAAACTGGTCAGACTACTGCTTGACCTTTCATCTAGAACCCACCTCACCTCTGCCCACTTTGACAACCTAGGATGGCTTAGAGTAGACGACAGAGTACAGCTACTTGCAATGGGCCTGGTCTACAAGATCCACTACACCTCTATGGTACCCATGTACATGTCAAAATTATTCCCAAAGGTCAAGGAATACCATGATCATAACACCAGAGGGAGCTC